>BSBK01013548.1:0-51901 GCA_027943335.1 Chamaecyparis obtusa | reverse complement strand
TTTGACACAGAAGAGTATGCACTGGAATATCAACCTTTAAATACACCAGTAATCTGTCTGGCTCGTCGATTTCTTTGGGATCCCGTGAGTATTCGCTTTCTAAATAAGCACCCTGCTTTTGAACGAAGAGAACTTTTGGTTTCTAAAGAAATCGTGAAGAGTATTTATCTTACTTATTCTAAAACAAGAGAGCTAAATGTCAGTATTAAAAAATCGTTAAAAGCTATTCGAAAGCGTAAAAGGGTGAGAAAAATAGCCCTAGAAATGAAAATTCAGACTAATGATGACGATTTACCTCTTAGCATTAAAATGGAAGAAAGAGAACATTTTGAAACTTTCAAACGCTTTCAAGAAATTGGTATCCGATTGAGACGTGTATTACCCTATCCCCAATCGGTGGTAAGTGAACGTTGGTTCCGTGAAAAAACACGGGATGATAAATTTAAACAACGTTTGCTCAAGGGAGAAAGGGAAAATAGAGATTTATTATCTAATGAATCTCTTATTTATAAGACTCTATCCGAAAGTCATGAATATTTATCAAATTTATTCTTCTCTAATAGAATGTTATTTAAACAAATGATCGATACATTGGTAAAAACAAAATGGCTTTCTACAAATGACATTGATTGCTTATTAGCGGAAGGATTGAATAAGAAAAAAAAAGCCTAGATCTTTAATTAATTTCAATATAAATTGATATTTTATGTAAGAGTAAGCATAGTAATAAATATGAGCCAAGTCAGTTCTCTTGAACTTGATGAGATATTCTCTACTATGTTTACTCTTTATTTATTTTACTTATTTTATTTAGGTTATACCTAGTATACTTTCCGAAGAAAAAATATTTCATTTGCTTCTTTCTATATATTATTTGTTCAAATTCGATTGGTCCGGATTTTGCAAAACCTTCAAAACAACAATTGTTCATTCAATAGGCATTACAATATGTGTGCCTTGAAGAGGACTCGAACCTCCACGCTATTTAGCACGACATTTTGAGTGTCGCGTGTCTACCATTTCACCATCAAGGCATCCAAGAAGCTAATTTTATTTCATGGAATATTTCACAATACAATATTATTCATCATATATAGAGTTCAATAGTAGAAGAGAAAGTGGATCGGAATATTCATATCGATCTATGCCGCCTTATAGATATCATTTATATCAATATATTTTTATTATTAGATAATTTACATTAATCGATCTAATAGACGTAACATTTTTTTCTTTTTCAATTCAATAGAACTCGGTTACCCAAATCAGAATATCTTCAAAACAGAATTTTCTATGTAGTCTGTATCATATACAACTATAGTTTAATTCTATTTATTGAACTATTAATAAAGGTGGATGTAGGCATTTGTAGTTTATTTGTAAATGATAGTAAAGGAGAAATATTTATGTATGAAGTTCAATGTCTAGATTTAGTACTTACACAGAAAAGTGTTAGTCTTTTTGAAAAAAATCAATATATTTTAAATGTCGATTCGGGATCGAATAAAACAAAGATCAAAAATTGGATTGAACTTTTCTTCAATGTGAAAGTAATAGGAATCAATAGTTATCGACCCCCGCAAAAGAAAGAAAAAAGAGGAAATAGAAAACAAATAATGAAACATAGAATGCATTATAAACGTATGATTATTACACTAAAACCAGGTGATTCTATTCCACTTTTTCCTTCAAAATGAAACTTATTTAATTGCCAAACATGAACACCCGTTCGTACAGGACTTTTATTCCGGGCACACGTGATAAATCTCTATCAAGTTTTGATGAAAAAGTCCAATCTCATCCACAAAAGAAATTGACTTCCGGTCGGCATCGTTGTGGGAAAGGTCGTAATAACAGTGGAATTATTACCATACGTCATAGAGGAGGAGGTCACAAGCGTCTGTATCGTCAAATTGATTTTCGACGGAGTGAAAAAAACATACTAGGAAAAATTGTAACAATAGAGAGTGACCCTAATAGAAGTGCATATATCTGTCTTGTGCACTATAGAAATGGTAAAAAGACATATATTTTGCATCCGAGAGGGGTTATGATTGGAGATACTATTCTTTCCGGTCCAAGAGCTCCCATATCAATGGGAAATGCCCTACCTTTGAGTGCGGTTTGAATTATTAATTTACGTAATTGGAAATAACCAATTGGGTTTACAGCAAAACCTTAAAATCTATCACTGATCCGACTAGAATAGTTTGATGGGATCAATCCCAAAGGGAAACTGAGGATAAAGAGCAGCGGGTGATTGAGTTCAATAGTTTCTGGAATTAATTATTGACTCCAGAGATATGATAATATGGAGAAGACTTAATTGTCTGAAGCAGAAACAACTAAGGTAAAGGAACCCTTGTTATGAAGAGAAAAACAAGTAACTCACATTTGATTTGATGGTCAAAGGCAGATTCGAAGCTGAACAGTGAAAATATTTTTTTTTTTCTAAAAAAAGAAAATCTCTATTTCAAATGCCTCCTACGTTATCCGGAAGATGCGAAAGCATTAACGTAATTTGATAAAGTCATTCATTCTGAATGCTACATGAAAAAAGAACATAAGCCAGATGATGGAATAAAAAAACCTAGGATGTACAGAATAAGGACATAAGGAATTTCAAGTATGCCCTTCATCTTTAATCTCTCTATAAAATAGATTAAGAATAACATTTATTCACATCCAGAAAGCTGTATGCCCTGAGAGAGGCTTGTACAGTTTGGGAAGGGATTTTTACAAATTAAAGGTCTACTTCAACCAATATACCTTTAGGCACGACTATACATAATGTCGAAGTACAAGTCGGAAAAGGCGGACAATTAGCTAGAGCAGCGGGTGCTGTGGCAGAATTGATCGCAAAAGAAGGCCGATTGACCACATTAAGATTACCATCTGGGGAGGTTCGTTTAATATCTGAGAACTGCTCAGCAACAATTGGACAAGTAGGCAACGTTAAATGGAAAAATAGAACTTTAAGTAAAGCTGGGTCAAAACGTTGGCTGGGTAAACGTCCTGAAGTAAGAGGAATAGTTATGAATGCTGTGGATCATCCTCATGGGGGTGGTGAAGGAAGAGCTCCAATTGGCAGAAAAAAACCCCTGACCCCTTGGGGCTATAGCGCACTTGGAAGAAAGAGTCGGAAGAGAAATAAATATAGCGATGTTTCAATCCTTCGTCGACGTAAGTAGGAATAGTTGTAAATCCATTTTTTATTTTCTATCAATAAAAAGAAAGGTAATTAACCATGGCACGTTCACTAAGAAAAAATACTTTTGTATCTAATGATTTGTTAAGTAAAATAGATAATCTAAACATGAATAAAGAGAAGAAGATAATAGTAACCTGGTCTCGGAGATCTGCCATTGTACCCGCAATGATTGGTCATACCATTGCTGTTCATAATGGAAAGTTACATTTACCCATTTTTATAACAAATGGTATGATAAACCACAAATTAGGAGAATTTGCACCTACTTCCATTTTCCAGGGACATGCAAAAAAGGATAAAAAATCGAAAAACGATAAAAAAAAAAAATAAGATAAAAGGAACAAAATAAAAAAAAAAGAGAGAGAGAGAAACGATAAAAAAGTCTCGTTGTAAATAGTATACATTAATTCATTATGGAGGATGAAGATGAAATTTATATTTAAAAATAGGAATTTAGATTTAAATTCAACTATAAGAATACGAGCTGTAGCTAAACATGTACGTATGTCTTCTAATAAAGCGCGTAGAGTAGCCCATCTACTTCGTAATTCTACCTATATACAGGCACTTGCGATATTGACTTTCATGGATTATAGAGCATGTGAGCCCATATACAAAGTACTTGTTTCTGCAGCCGAAAATGCATATTCATTTATGGGTATACATAAGTGCTATTTAGCTGTCCTTGCGGCTGAAGTGAATGAAGGTCCTATTTTGAAAAGATTTCGACCTAGAGCTCGGGGTCGTGGTTATCCAATACAGAAATCCACTTGTCATATAAGTATTACATTATTTTACGATACATCATCGGATTTCTCTAATTCAACTCCCGATTACATTACAGTACGATGAAACATTGGATTACGATAAAAGATACATTACGGATTTATAATGGTCAAAAAATAGAAACAAAATATCCAAATAGAGGCAAGCATAATCCATTTATGCCGCAAATATACTACTACTTGCAAAAAAGTATTCAAAAAAAATATGTATGGGAAACAAAATAAATCCACTTGGTTTTAGACTTGGTTTTACTCAAAACCATTGTTCCCTTTGGTTTGAAGAAAGGGATTATTCCGAAGATCTACGAGAAGATGAGAGAATATATAATTGCATCGAAAATTATGTACAACATATCAAAAGTTCTAGCAATTCTAGTTATGGAGGAATTACACGTATAGAGATTCTGAAACAGGCCGAATTGATTTCGGTAAATATATATATTGCATTTGTCGATTTGTTTATCGAAAAAAAAGGGCCAAGAAAAAAAGAAAAAAAAGATGAAGAAAAAGAAGAAATTAAGGAATTAAGAAAGGAAGTACAAAGTATGCTTGTACAAAGTATGCTTAATTCTGTAAACAGAAAACTTGTTATTTCTATAGAAAAAGTGGATAAACCTTACAGAGAACCCAAAATTCTTGCGGAATATATTGCTCTACAACTAAAGGAGAGAGTTGAAATAAGAAAAATAATGAAAAAAGCTATTCAACTGGCTGAAAAGGCAAATGTAGAAGGTGTTAAAATAAAAATTAAAGGGCGTCTTAACGGAATTGAGAGAGCCCGGAAAGAATCGGCTATGAAAGGTAGAGTGCCCCTACAGACCCTTCGAGCTAAAATTGATTATTGTTATTATGCGGTTCAAACCGTCTATGGAGTATTGGGGATCAAAATTTGGATCTTTGTTTAAGATGAGCAATATCTTTCTCTAATCTAACCAATCATAAATCTTAAATTCTAGAAGATCAAATAAAAATAATGAAACATCTTGGAGCAGTGCTATGCTTAGTGTGCGACTCGTTGAGATCAAGCTTTTGCTTCTTTTCTAAAATGATAGAAAACTCCAAATAAAAACAAATTGGTCTCTAGTATATTTGTTTTATCTTAATTACTAAGATCCAATAAGCTAGTTATTTAACTATAGATAGTTCTATCAAATGAACGAAAGACTTTTTTCCACGAAGAGACAAACCTATATCTCTCGTAAAGGGAAAAAGAGTCTTTGGTAATGCAAGAAAAGAAAAAGGGAAGGAGAAAAAGAGAAAATGAAATCTTCTTCCTTACAGTATTGTATGGTTCATAAATCACCCCCAAAGAGCAGTGTGATAAAGCATAAGAATTATCCTGATTATTTCTATTCAGTTTATAAAAAGAGCTTTGGATCAATGGAAACTAAGAAAATTGATTCTTGTAAAATAAGAGCTCCATTGCAGAGGGTATACCTAAGCAGCCATTTGAAAGCTATGGGAACGATGGAACCTGTGACTGCATAAGATCATATAGAAATCTTAATCATTCATTGGATAGGATGGCGAAATAAACCAATAAAGAATAAATTGAATTGGAGTCCCCCAAATAACTTAGAGTTAATATTCGCCTGTAAGATACTTATTGGGCATATAGAGGTATTTGTATCCTTATATTATATGAATAATATATGTGTAATGAGTAAATACAGATTTATTTCTAGTACCTAACTATTTAAATGATCCAAATTTGCCATAGATTCTTCACAAGGAGCCGGATGAGAAGAAATTTTCATATCCGGTTCTGAAATAGAGATGGAATTCAAATAGTATTATATTATACAACCATCGACTAGAACCCAAAAAGAACGAAATTTCGTCACCAACATAGGGGAAGAATCAAGGGAATATCTTCTCGGGGTAATCGCATTTGTTTTGGTAGATTTGCTCTTCAGGCATTGGAACCTGTTTGGATAACATCTGGGCAGATAGAAGCAGGACGACGAGCAATTACTCGTTATGCCCGTCGCGGCGTAAAAATATGGATACGTATATTTCCCGACAAACCTATTAGAACGAGACCTGCAGAAATACGTATGGGTTCGGGGAAAGCCAAGGGATCTCCGGAATATTGGGTATCCGTCGTCAAACCAGGTCGAATACTTTATGAAATAAGTGGAGTATCAGAGACTATAGCTAGAGCAGCTTTTCAAATCGTTGCATATAAAATGCCTATACATACTAAATTTATTACTAGTTCGCGTAAATAATGCCGAACCAAAGAGATATTTCTGGTAGAAAAAGATCATTGAATTGCTAAGAAATACTTTTTTTCTGCCGAGGTAACAATTCTTTTGGAGGAAAAATGATTCAGTCCCAAACTTACTTGAATGTAGCAGACAACAGTGGAGCCCGAAAATTAATGTGTATTCGAGTGCTAGGAGCAGGTAATCGTAACACCGCTAATATCGGCGATATTATCATCGCTATAATTAAAGAAGCAGCACCTAATATGCCTCTGCAAGAATCAGAAATAGTTAGAGCCGTAGTTATACGTACGTGTAAAGAACTTAAACGTAGCGATGGAATGATAATACGATCTGATGACAATGCAGCAGTTGTCATTGATCAGAAAGGAAATCCAAGAGGAACTCGAGTTTTTGGTTCAGTTACTGAGGAATTGAGAGAATTGAATTTCACCAAAATAATCTCATTGGCTCCTGAAGTACTATAAATACTTATAAATTATGTAGAAGTAATGTCAGGCATATTCCTAAAAAAGATAAACATGCCTTTATATTGAGCTTGTAAATTCTTAAGAATTAGTTCGTCATGGGTAATGATACTATTGCTAATTTAATGACTTATATAAGAAATGCTGACATGGTCAAAAAAAAAACAGTTCGAGTAGCAGCTACTATTATTACCGAGAACATAACAAGGATTCTTCTACGGGAAGGTTTTATAGAGGATGTTAGGAAACATAGAGAAGGTCAAAAATATTTTTTTGTTTTAACTTCAAAATCTAGGGGAAGGACGCAAAAGAGATATATAACCGCTTCAAAGCGTATTAGCAAACCTGGTCTGAGAATCTATTCTAATTCTCGAGAAATCCCTAAAGTTTTAGGTGGAATGGGGATTGCAATCCTTTCTACTTCGCAAGGAATAATGACTGATCGAGAAGCTCGACAAAAAAAAATAGGAGGGGAATTATTATGTATTTTTTGGTAATTCCAAAACAAAAAGTAAATGCCTAAATTACATTTTTGCCTCCAATATTGCAATGCTGTAAAAAAAAAAAAAAAGAATATTAAACAAAATAGATTATTGATAAGAATTTAATTGAGTGTTGAGTGTTCAGTGTCAGAAATTTGGCTGACAAAAAAAGAATTCAACTATATTCAATGAATATTATTGAGTAGTAATAGCTGATAAAAAAAAAAGATATTCATAAAAAAAATTGATCAAACGTCTTTAATTTAATGAAATGATTCTTCTCTTTTAGAAATCTATCTAATGTCATAGTTAATAACAAAGTTAATATGTTATAGTTAAAAACTAGGAAAAATGAGTACCAAAAAGAATTTTGTCACTATTGATGGCGTAGTTACCATAGCATATCCTAATGCTATGTTCTTAGTCCATCTAGATAACAATATAGATGTTTTAACGGTTATATCGGGTAAAATGAGATGTCGATCAATACGAGTAGTACCAGGAGATAGAGTGAAAGTTGAATTACCTGTTTATGATTTAAGCAAAGGACGTATAATATATAGACATCCCGTCAAACGAAAGAATGATGCTACCGATGAGGCCCATTAACAAAAGATTTTAGCATTAAAAAAAGGACCACAAATATGAAAATCCGTGCTTCTGTTCGCAAACTTTGCGAAAAGTGCCGCCTAATTCGTAGACGGAAACGCCTTGTTGTAATTTGTTACAATCCGAGGCATAAACAAAAACAGGGATAATTCCCATTATAAGGGAATTATAAAAGAAATAAAGAAATTTCGGCATCATATATATAATAATAGATTATAATTATATATAATTATTATTATATATATATTTTTTTTTTTACTTCAAAATATAATATCAAAATTGATCAAAAATGATAAGAAGAGAAGATTTGTGTTGTGTCAAAAAATACCCAAAAATTTGTATCAAAAAATACAAAAAAATTTGTATCAAAAAATACAAGAAAATATGTGCCACGTAGAGCTACAAGAAGATTTTTGCCACGTAAAACTAAACATCGAATACTGAAAGGAATTATTTGCGTTCGAACAAGTTTTCGCAATACCATTGTTACTGTTACAGATACACAAGGGCAAGCGGTTTCTTGGTCTTCTGCCGGTGCTTGCGGATTCAAAGGTACAAAAAGACGTTCACCATTTGCTGCTCAGATTGCAACAGAAAATGTTGTTCATACTTTAGTAAATCAAGGTCTTCTGAAAGAAGCAGAAGTTCTAGTAAGTGGCACTGGTCCGGGGAGAGAAACAGCAGTGCGAGCCATTTATAAAAGTGGTATAAAAATAAATAATATACATGATGTAACTTCTATGCCACATAATGGATGTAGACCTCCCAAAAGGAGACGTGTGTAAGAATTGAATAAATTGAAAGAGAAAGAAATGATTAAATCATTAAAATAATATTATGAATCAGAATGAAATATCAGTCTCAATAAAGATACCAGAATTGAAGTGCGTCGAATCCAGAACAGAGAGTAAGCGTTTTCATTATGGTCGTTTCACTCTATCTCCGCTTCGCAAAGGTCAAGCTAATACAATAGGTAGTGCAATAAGAAGAGTTTTACTCGGAGAAGTAGAAGGAACATGTATCACACGTGCTAAATTTCACAATATATCAAACGAATATTCCATGATAATAGGTATTGAAGAATCAATACATGAAATTTTGATGAATCTAAAAGAAATTGTACTTCGAAGTGATGCGTACGGAATTCGAGAAGGATCTATCCATGTTGTCGGACCAAAAAAAGTAACCGCTGAAGATATCATACTATCACCTTCTGTGAGAATAATTGATACTACACAACATATAGCTAACATAAATAAATCAATTACCTTAGATATATCATTACAAATTGAAAAAGGCCACGGATATATTATTCAAAATCCAAATAATTCCAATTATAAGGATGAAATTTTTCCTATAGATGCTGCCTTTATCTTTCCTATAGATGCTGTCTTTGTCCCTGTTCAAAATGTCAATTACAGTATTCACTCCTATTGGAGCGGAAATGAGATACAAGAAATTCTATTTCTTGAAATATGGACGAATGGAGGATTAACTCCTAAAGAAGCACTTTATGAAGCTTCTCGTAATTTAATTGACTTTTTCCTTCCCTTTCTAAATGCAAAGGAAGAGAACAGCGATGGAACAAACAGTCTAAGCGACAATATTATTCCTTCCTTAGCTATTTCGCATACATCGACTGATACGAAGAGAATAGTTTTCAATCAAATGTATATTGACCAATTAAACTTCTCTACTAGGATATATAATTGTCTCAAAAAGGCAAATATAAATACAGTATCAGACCTTTTGAATTACAGTGGAGAAGATTTAATGAAAATAAAACATCTTGGGGAACAATCTGTCAAAGAAATATTGGAATTGATGCGAAATATTGGAATTGATTCGGAATCCGGTTTAGATTTATAATAGTTCTATTTTGTCTCCCCCATTCATATATCTAGGGAGAGACCATTTATCTTAAGTACTCCCTAGATATATAAACAAAAGATTTCCCTCCTCTCCTATATTAAGATATTCTAATTTATATCAAATTGGAAAAGACCTAAAGTTAAAGATTCATCGATAGGTAACGTTGCTCCAATACCTAACCAAAGAGCTACTGCGGTACCGATTAAGAATACTGTTGTAGCTACTGGACGACGAAATGGATTTTGAAATTGATTCACATTCTCCAAGAAAGGGATTGTCAATAGTCCTGCAGGTACTGAAGCCATTAAAAGGACACCTAATAATTTATTAGGTACTGTACGAAGTATTTGAAATACGGGGAAAAAATACCATTCAGGTAATATTTCCAAAGGAGTTGCAAATGGATTTGCCGGTTCACCAATCATTGATGGTTCTAGAACTGCTAAACCTACGGTACATGCAATAGTACCAAAAATAACTACTGGAAAAATATATAAGAGATCATTGGGCCAAGCGGGCTCGCCATAATAATTATGTCCCATGCCTTTAGCTAATTTAGCCCTTAATACAGGATCATTCAAGTCAGGTTTCTTTGTTATTGGGATAAGTAGATTTTGATGAATCTATCCCCCGAAAGAACCGGACATGTCAATTTTGATCATCCGGCTCGAGCAATAGTTGAAATAAAAATGATGAACGACGTATTGTTAGAATCAGTATAACTAAGAAGATCTATAGAAAATTCATAATTTTCTTTTTTCGTATGCTCAGTACCCAAGTAAGCTCACAAATTTGATCATGATCAATATGCCTTTTGGATCATCTTATTCCTTGTAATCTGTGTTTATCTAGATCCTCACAATGTATTTTGCATACAAGGTATTGACTTGTTACTGATCTGGCCTTTTTCCTTCTTTAGACCCCTTCCTTTACTCCGATAATTTATCGTATTGAAACGCAAGGGAAATGCATGCATTTTCATACTATGAAAAGGAAAGGATAAATTGAAGTAATAAATTTGACTTATTAAATGTTATTACTATTACCTGGATTTCACGGAGCCTAATTCGGATTCGATCATAGAAATAACTCTCTTATAACACAACAAAGTGTTCGCCTTTTACCCAGGTTCTAAACCTCTTATTTTTGGAAAGAAAATTGGGACAGAGACATATTTCGATCTGAATCTTTATATGGCAGATCCTAAAATTGATCTGCACGGCCTAACTAATAGTTCAAGTCACACACTCCCATAATCCATTTTCTCCATTTGAGATGAGTATCTACCTCAATTTTTTGTATTAAATATACTTAATAATTGAAAGGAGAAATCCGAGAAACATGTTTTTCGCGGCAATGATATATCGAAAAATAATAGGTTTTGAATACTGATTCAAAATGTATATTTTTTATAAAGGACCTGAAATACCTTGTTTGCGGATCATTAGAAAATGCATTAACATAAATACAGCAGTAAGAAGGGGTAATATGAAAGTGTGTAAACTATAAAAACGGGTTAAAGTAGATTGACCCACACTAGCACTTCCGCGTAATAACTCTACCAAAGGAGTTCCTATTAACGGAATGGCCTCAGGCACACCGGTCACAATTTTGACTGCCCAATAACCAATTTGATCCCAGGGCAAAGAATAACCGGTTACACCGAAAGATACGGTTAATACGGCTAGAATTACACCCGTAACCCAAGTTAATTCGCGAGGTTTTTTGAATCCACCTGTTAAATAAACGCGAAATACATGTAAAATCATCATTAAAACCATCATACTTGCCGACCATCGATGGACCGATCGGATTAGCCAGCCGAAGTTCACTTCAGTCATTATGTATTGAATAGAGGCAAAAGCTTCTAGAACGGTGGGACGATAGTAAAAAGTCATAGCAAAACCGGTAGCTACTTGTACCAAAAAAGAAGTCAGTGTGATTCCCCCCAGGCAATAAAATATATTCACATGAGGAGGAACATATTTACTAGTGATATCATCCGCAATCGCCTGAATCTCGAGACGCTCTTCGAACCAATCGTATACTTTATTGAGATAGGTAAACTCAAAACCCCCTCTGAAAACCGTATATGAAAATTTATTTTCATACGGCTTAAACAAGAACACTCAAATACTTTTTTGAACAAAGTAGATGGTTTGTCAAAAAAAAATATTTGATAGATATTTCATTTCTTTGTATGAAGGAAGAGGATTCAGAATAATCCATGATTTCCTACAATAAGAAGGAAAAAAATTTCATAGTGATAATGCTCAAATTTCAAGTTGGCTCATTCTTATGCAAAAAAATTGCTATAGGCCTTTTGAACGATCTTTTATCCTATTCGTGATATAAATCACTTAGAGAACAACTAGTATGGACGATCCATAGGAATTATCTTGTCGAGATCTCAACTCAATAGATGAATAAATCTAAACCCCAGATTTTCATTTCACCCCGATGATTTTTTTTTGAATACTCGAAAGGTTTTATGGGTTAGAACCTTTCCATTTCATTGTTACTCACTATACTAACTAATAAAAATGGAATACTATCTCATTCTTTGGTCAGCATCAGTATAAAGAGGAAGACAGATCTCTCAATTGATTATCATAGTTTTTTCAAATTATTGAGAAGCTTGGTCACGAGGTCTTAAAAACAGGCATAAACCATAGTTCAGATTTGATTGAATTAGATACCTCGTGCTCCGGATATTTACTATTAGAGCAATATCTAACGAGGTAGGAGAACCGTCTTTATTTTCTAAAGACAACAGACCCGTTTTCTGTACTAGAATAGAGATCAATTTTAACAAGTCGCACACCCATAATTCCAAAAATCCTTAAATTCCAAGAAATTACACGATCAAACTACCAGAACGTCATAACCTAAAAATGAAAGCGATTCAAAAGAAAATTCTTAGTTTTTTTTTTTGGGGGGGGAGGGTGAACTCGGGATCCGGGTAGTTTTTCTAGACCCAACTAACTGGAATTCCGTCTAATAAAATGGAAGAATTATAAATCTCCAAAATAATAGATAAGAATACTGCAAATAGAGCCATTGCAATGCCCATAAAAGGAGTAGTTCCCCATCCGGGAGCAACTTTACCAGATTCTGTATTAAGTGGTTTTAAATAATTTCCTACAGTAGTTTGTAATGGTCCGGTTCTGGAAGTATCATCAATGGTCTGTGTAGCCATAAAAAAATAGTATTGGTTGAGATATAATTAACTTTGTATACTATTATGTATATATACATACATAGGATTACCTACCAATGGAAACTGCAACCTTAGTCGCTATCTCCATATCTTGTTTACTTGTTAGCTTTACCGGTTATGCCCTATACACCGCCTTTGGGCAACCTTCTGAACAACTTCGAGATCCTTTTGAAGAGCACGAGGACTAGTTGAAAAAAAGACCTTCCCGATCGGGAAGATCTTTTTTATTATAGAAAGAGGATTACAAAAATAGAAAATTATTTTCCCCCTTTATTGGGAACTTTGGGGGGTTCTCGGAAGAAAATAGCGAAAAAAATGATCCCTAAGGTCGATACCAAAAGGAATGTATAAACCAATGCTTCCATAGATTCGATCGTAGTTTATAATTAATAGAGATAGCTTTCGTACTAATTACAACATTTTTTATAAAAAATGTGGAATCAAAAGCAAAAGATTTGAATTCTTGAGATGCAAATTCTCAATATTGCATTAACAAGCGGAGCAATATTATATTATACCACTTGTCTTTTAGTAGTTGGATCTCCCAGTTTTTGGAATGCCCCAAATTCTACTTGAGCATCCAAATCCGGATCAATACCGGCAAAAACATCTCTGAATAGAGTTCTAGCACCATGCCAAATATGCCCAAAAAAGAAAAGAAGGGCAAATGTAGCATGCCCAAAAGTAAACCAACCCCTTGGGCTACTCCGAAAAACACCATCCGATTTCAAAGTAGCACGATCTAATTCAAAAATTTCACCTAATTGTGCACGTCTAGCATATTTTTTGACTATAGCAGGATCACCAAAACTAACTCCATCAAGTTCACCACCATAGAACTCAACAGTTACACCTACTTGTTCAACACTATATTTTGATTCTGCTCTCCTAAAAGGGACATCGGCTTTCACAATTCCTTCTTCATCTACTAGAACGACTGGAAATGTTTCGAAAAAGGTAGGCATACGACGTACAAAAAGTTCATGTCCCTTTTTATCTTTGAAAATTGGGTGTCCTAACCAACCAACAGCAATTCCATCTCCATTGTCCATTGCACCCGCCCTGAATAACCCCCCTTTAGCTGGATTATTCCCAATGTAATCATAAAAAGCAAGTTTTTCAGGAATTTTTGACCAAGCTTCTGATAGACTTAGATTTTCAGCCAGACCGGCACGAACCCGTCGATCTATTTCTTGTTGGAAGTATCCCTGATCCCACTGGTAACGAGTAGGACCAAATAATTCGATCGGAGTGGTTGCGGAACCATACCACATTGTTCCGGCTACAATGAAAGCTGCAAAAAACACAGCAGCAATACTACTGGAGAGGACAGTTTCAATATTCCCCATACGTAATCCTTTGTATAAACGTTGGGGAGGACGAACACTGAGATGGAATAGACCTGCTAATATACCCAATATACCTGCTGCAATATGATGAGAAGCTATTCCTCCCGGAACAAAAGGATCAAAACCTTCAGCTCCCCATGCCGGATTTACGGGTTGTATTTTCCCAGTTAGTCCATAAGGATCAGACACCCATATTCCAGGGCCATATAAACCCGTTACATGAAATGCTCCGAATCCGAAACAAGCTGCTCCTGAGAGGAATAAATGAATTCCAAAAATCTTAGGCAAATCTAAAGAAGGTTTTCCCGTACGGGAATCACAAAATACGTCTAGATCCCAATATACCCAATGCCAGATAGCTGCTAAAAAGCACAAGCCAGAAAACACAATATGTGCCCCGGCCACACCTTCATAACTCCAAATACCTGGATTAGATATAGTTTCTCCAGTTATACTCCATCCACCCCATGAATCCTTTATTCCTAAACGAGTCATAAAAGGTATAACGAACATACCTTGTCTCCACATTGGATCAAGAATAGGATCGGATGGATCGAAAACTGCTAATTCGTAAAGAGCCATCGAACCGGCCCATCCAGAAACTAAAGCTGTATGCATTATATGCACAGCGATTAATCGGCCAGGATCATTCAACACGACGGTATGAACACGATACCAAGGCAAACCCATGAAAATACCCCTTTATCAGAAAAAGTAGATACTATGTAACTTTCTCGCATTAGAGACAGATTATGCTATGGAATTAAACCTTTGTCTCAAAGGTGAACATCTATCTATTAATAGAACAGTTTCAAAAGATAGAATTGAGAAGCGGATCTATTTTATCATTTATATCTACCAATATACAATGTGGTAATTGGTCCCATTTGTTTTGTATCAAACAAAGTAAAGTAATTTATTACGTAGGTATTTTACGAAGAAAGGCACGTCCGCTTATTTGGTCCTATCACTCATTTGATCTTATAATCTATTTTTGTAATAGAAAAAAAATACTTAATATACTTTTGATATGATAATCAACAACTTCCCCTCTCTCTTAGTGCCTTTGGTGGGCTTGTTTTTTCCAGCAGTTACAATGCTTTTTCTTTATTTTTATATTCAAAATGACGAAATTTTATGAATCTGATGAATATATCATATTCATATATATATATTTTTCTAATATAATATAAAACCTTCTTTCAATAGATCTAAATAGATATTTATCTTTATTTAGATCTATTTATAATATGATAAATAACAAAAATAGAAATGTATATGGTATCATATGTATGAGACATATTAGACCCGTGTGTGAATTTCTTACTTCTACTTCAAAATATGCTTATATATATATATATATACATTTGAATGGAGAGATTAATAATTTTGATTTGACTGATACAATCAAGTATTATTTTGATAGTCAATAAGTTAAGGGCAAAAAAATTTCCATGCTAAAAAAAGAACAGACAAAAAAATAGCACGGAAAAAGAAGAATCATAAAATCGTTTTGTTAAATGCTTATATGTATATGGCTAGTTTACTAATACAGTCAATTTATGAGAATGACTTCTGGGTGGGAGTCAAAATTTGTTAAATCTCTCAAATTAAATAGGACGTAATTTGTTATGAATCGTCGATCCAAATGGCTCTGGATAGAACCCATAAAAGGGTCTCGAAAAATAAGCAATTTTTTTTTTGCTTGTCTCCTCTTTTTGGGTTCACTAGGATTTTTTGTGGTCGGAATTTCCAGTTACCTTGGTAGGAACCTGATACCCTTATTGTCATCTCAGCAAATACTTTTTGTTCCACAAGGAATTGTGATGTGTTTTTATGGGATTGCAGGTCTGTTCATTAGCTCTTATTTGTGGTGCACTATTTTGTGCAATGTGGGTAGTGGTTATAATAAGTTTGATGAAAAAGAAGGAGTTGTATGCCTTTTTCGCTGGGGATTTCCCGGAAGAAATCGTCGTATTTTCCTCCAATTTCTTATGAAGGATATTCAGGCGATCAAAATGGAAGTTCAAGAAGGTATATTTCCTCGTCGTGTTATTTATATGGAAATAAAGGGCCAACAAGACATCCCCTTAACTCGTACTGAAGAAAATTTGACCCTGCGTGAAATGGAACAAAAAGCTGCTGAATTAGCCCGTTTTTTGCGCGTATCCATTGAAGGATTTTAGAATAAATAAATTCATAGATCTCGTATCAGTAGATACCAGAAAAAGTTTTGACATAACATTTGTCTGGGGGAGGGGGGGAAGACCATATAGTCACTTTTATTATTCTTTATCTATTAGAAAGGGGGCAAAAGGTTCTAATAAACACGGATATAATATATAAAAAGAATACAATGAAGTAAATGACTATAGTTTTTGACACTTTTTTGACATATTCGAAAAAATCATTTTCTATACAAAGAAAACAAAATTGGTATTATTAGACTGAAATTTTCATTTATTTTATTTGTCAATTGAAGCGATTCTTCGGATCAAGAGTTCAAAATTAGTCCAGATCTAAGCGATTTTCAAGGATTGATCCTTTCTTTTTTACTCTACTTCTCACTCAGAACATAACTATTCCTCATCCGAAAGATATTTTCTCTCGAGGTCGAAGAATTACGCAAAAGATCATTCTATGGATCTCATACCTCGTTCTATAATTCGCACTTTATTCAGATTTTGGGCAGAGCTGACGGGCCAATCGAGCTCGTTAACGATTCACGAATTGGAAGTTGCCAAATATAAAGCATTAGCTTCTCTACAATATCTTACATGTTTAATAGTATTGCCTTGGGGAATTTCAATTTCATTACAGAACGGTTTAGAATCTTGGGTTACAAATTGGTGGAATAATGGTCAATCGAACAAAATTTTTGATTATTTACAACAAGAAGACACTATAAGAAAATTTGAAAAAATAGAGGAACTATTCCTGTTAGAAATAATGATGGAAGATTCTTCGGAAACGCATTCGCAAGATATTCGTGTAGAGATGCAGAAAAAAATGATCCAATTAGTCTTGATATATAATCAAGATTGTATCCAAATCATTTCACATTTATTAGCAAATCTAATAGGTTTGGTTCTTCTAAGTGTTTGTCTCATTCTAGGTAAGAAGAAACTTGGCATTCTCAATTCTTGGATCCAAGAAGTCTTCTACAGCCTAAGCGATACAATGAAAGCTTTTACTATTCTTTTAGTAACCGATCTATGTGTTGGGTTTCATTCGCCCCATGGTTGGGAACTGATAATCCATTGGATCTTTGAAAATTATGGATTTGCCCATAACGAACGAATAATATCTGGTCTTGTTTCAACTTTTCCAGTCATCTTAGACACAATTTTAAAATATTGGGTTTTCCGTCGTTTGAATCGTACATCTCCTTCACTTGTAGTAGTTTATCACTCGATCAGTGAATAACAAATGGTTTTTCCCCCGGGCAATACTTCTTATTTTTTAGCTTTAGGTTTAATATAGTAGCAGAATTGCAAGCAGGTAACTATCATAGTTACCTACTACCCTTTATTTGAAATAAAAGAATTGTAACAAAAAATTGAACCATGCAAAATAGAAAAACTTATGATGACTGGATGAAAAAGTTGATAGCTCAATCAATTTCCGCCTTAATATTGATAGATATAATGACTCGCACATCTATTGCAAATGCATATCCCATTTTTGCACAGCAAGGTTATGAAAATCCTCGAGAAGCAACTGGGCGTATTGTATGTGCCAATTGTCATTTGGCTAAAAAACCTGTGGAGATTGAAGTTCCACAGTCCGTGCTTCCTGATACCGTTTTTGAAGCAGTTGTTAAAATACCCTATGATAAGCAAATAAAACAAGTTCTTGCTAATGGTAAGAAAGGAACTTTAAATGTAGGAGCTGTTCTTATTTTACCCGAAGGTTTCGAATTAGCTCCTCCGGATCGTATTTATCCTGAGATTAAGGAGAAAATAGGTGATCTTTATTTTCAGAACTATCGTCCCAATCAAAAAAATATTCTAATAATAGGTCCTGTTCCTGGTCAAAAATATGGTGAAATTGTGTTTCCCATCCTTTCACCAAATCCCGCTACTAATAAAGCAGCTCACTTCCTGAAATATCCCATATATGTAGGTGGTAATAGAGGAAGAGGACAAATTTATCCCGATGGGAGCAAAAGCAACAATACAGTGTACAACGCTTCAGCAACGGGCAAAATAAGTAAAATTGTACGTAAAGAAAAGGGTGGATATCAAATAACTATTGATAATTCATCAGACGGTCGACAAGTGGTAGACTTTGTGCCCCCGGGACCGGAACTTCTTGTGTCAGAAGGCGAATTCATCAAGGCGGATCAGTCGTTAACGAATAACCCTAATGTAGGTGGATTTGGTCAGGAAAATGCAGAAATAGTACTTCAAGATCCTTTACGTGTTCAAGGTCTTTTATTATTCTTAGCATCTGTCGTTTTAGCACAGATATTTCTGGTTCTTAAAAAGAAACAATTTGAGAAAGTTCAATTGGTCGAAATGAATTTTTAGGCGCATAAAAGATTTGAATCTCCATCTTATGTTAATGCAATTATGTATAATAAATAAAAATTGCAACAATAAAGTCATACTTTTTCGGAATCCTTCATTTGCCCCTTCCCTCTGTTCGAATATATTGATTGTGAAGGATCAGGAGATATAAATAATATTTGCATATTGAATAATGAGTGATTCTGGAACAAAATTGTTAAACAGTGAGTTCCCTAGTTATGCGCGATATTCAATATTATATACATGTTATCTTTTATCACCTTCATTTATCACAAATAAACAAATAGAAGGAAGGAGAGAATTCAGTAATCTTGGCTTACTATTTTATTTTCGCTTATTTTATAACTTATCTTACTCCTTGAAAAAGTAAATATATATATATATATATATATATATATATATATATATATATATTTTTTTACTTTTTATCATTATCTCGCCACAGGCGTTCATTCGTTTTCTAATTCCATTTCTCCTTTTTGGACTGAAATGATAAATGGAGCAGCAAAGGTATGCCCATCGAGCAAACAGGGTCTGTATCACAAAACAAACGTTTGAATCAAACGGCTCGTTCTTTTTATAGTTCAAAACTTTAAGAATATTATTCTATTTATAATAACTATTATTTGGATTTAATCCTATTAAATATATATATATATATATATATATATGAACAAAGATTGCAGAAATGCAGATGCGTAAAAAAACCATTAATTGATTTTTTTTTTTGTAATAAAAAAGCACATTCTAATTGGATCCAATTCTCTCTTTCAAATTTTTGAAAAAAAAAAAAAGAATAATCCTATTATTAATCTACAATTTACAAAAAATAACAAGTAAAGATAAAATCTTACCCTTCTTTGTGTTCAAAGAAGGGTAAGATCTTATCTTTATTTTTTAGTTTTCACTTGTCTATCTCTTATTGTAGAAGACATTTTTTTTGCTATAAGGAAGATCCTAATCCGGAATAAGAACCGTAAAAAAAAATACCTATTAAACCAATAACGAGAATACCAGTTAAAGTACCTATCAACCAAAGAGGGATCCTTCCGGTGGTATCGGCCATTTCTATTACTTCCTTTCACATTTTCTTAAGTAGTCATGAGACATAAATAATAATACATAGAAATATTAGATCTCACCAAATTCAATTGGGTAAGAAAAAATATTCTTACTGTTCCTAATTGAAAAAGTAATTAGAGAATAGAACAGCAAGTACAAAAATAAGTAACAACCCCCAATAGAGGCTAGTACGATTCAATTCAACATTTTGTTCATTTGGGTTTGATTGTGTCATAAATAGCTCCGTGGTTTAGTTTATAATAAAGTTTATCGCTGTATGAACTGCATTGCTGATATTGATCCCAAGAAAAAAAACCGTAGGTACAGCTAGCCCGTGAACGGCCAACCATCTAACTGTAAAAATTGGATAGGTTCTATCTATAGTCATTAATACCTCCTAAAAAGATCTAGATCTAGTAAATTCATCGAGTTGCTCTAATGAATCGAAACGACCAGTTACTAATGGAACCTCTTGTCGGCTTTCTGTGAAATACTCATTTGGCCGAGGGCTCCCGAATACATCATAAGCTAAACCCGTACTGACAAATAACCAACCTGCAATGAATAGAGAAGGTATAGTAATGCTATGGATAACCCAGTATCGAATACTAGTAATAATGTCAGCAAAAGCGCGTTCTCCCGTATTCCCAGACATGCTAAGCTCCCTATATTATTCTAAAATCAAGGGTAAATTGATCCCATGAAAGAAAGAGATCAGGAAATGGAAAACTACTGATATCTTCTACAATCCTTGCTTGATTGTCAATATGATACCAAGGGTATATTTGAAGTATACTAAGTATAGCTAGCCTGCTTCTAACATAGCAATATAATTTTGCTTAATATAGAAAGGGAGTAGGATCATTAGTGAAATTACTACACAATTGGTATTTATTTTATTTATAGGTGGGTAATTTCATTTTTACTTTTTGATAACAGAATATCTTTTTATTGTATAGTCCCTCTATGTTTGAGGATAACATTATTATCAGATATTCAATGCTAACTTTGTATCTATTTATTTCAACTCTTTTTTTCATAAATTGAGGTAATTGCCTGACAAAAATACGTATCAATCATTGTTTTTTTCATTGATTTCTTCCATGCTTACTATAATTAGTTATTTTGGTTTTTTATTAATTTTGCTTATTTTCACCTCAGTCTTATTCATCGGGTTAAGCAGTATACAACTTATTTGAAATAAAAAAAACCTCAATAGGAATTGAGATTCCGAGTCAATTTGAGGTACTATGTAGATTAGCTATTAATCCTTACCCATTCTTTTTGAATTAAAAAAAATATGATTGAAGTTTTGTTATCCGGAATTGTGTTAGGTCTAATTCCTATAACTTTGGCTGGATTATTTGTAACTGCATATTTACAGTACCGACGCGGCGATAAATTGGATATTTGATTTAGAACCATATTCTAAACGGGCCTCCTACTGATTCTGAGGGATCAGATCTTATTAGCTTTTTCAGTCTAAGTGAAAAGAAGATCGATCAGAAAAATAAAAAAAAAGCAGGATCACGCTCTGTAGGATTTGAACCTACGACATCAGGTTTTGGAGACCTGCGTTCTACCAAACTGAACTAAGAGCGCTTTTTCTTTTTTTTTGAAAGAAAAAGAAGGGTCTGCATGTGGTATACCCCAATCACTTATTTGATTAGGGATGTTTCATCGAATAACTATCACTCGACTTTTTATCTATTTCTTTTCTTTTATAGGAGAAAAGGTAGGGATGACAGGATTTGAACCTGCGACATTTTGTACCCAAAACAAACGCGCTACCAAGCTGCGCTACATCCCTTTTAATCTAATCGTGAGTATTTTTATTCAATATTTTATATTAAATAAAATTTCTTTTGTTTTCCACATTTATCTGCCTTGGTTCCCACGTGAATAGACTGTATACACGGAAGATATCATCTATAAGATGTCTATTTATTGACAGTACTTGATTACTATCACATGTTCTGTTCAAAAAAAAATCTGTGCAAATATTTGCAGTTACTCGTAAACTACGGGTGTAGTTGACCAGATGATATATCTATCATTCTTGAGAAGGAGAACTTACGAACAATGCAAGATATAAAAACATATCTTTCCACAGCGCCTGTGTTAGCTACTTTATGTTTGGGATTTTTAGCCGGTTTATTAATTGAGATAAATCGTTTTTTCCCAGATGCCCTGACTTTTCCCTTTTTTTGACTTTCATTTTCCTCTCCTGCGAACCCGAAAGAAAAAAATGATGTTAGATTCATTTCCTTTTCTTCTTGGATAAAGAAAATAAATTAGATTCAATCTCTTTAGATTTCAAGGGGAGGGTGAAGTTAGGATAACCTAAAAGTAAAAATCTAGATCCAAAAGTTCTTCATAAACTACTTTAAAATCTTAATTAAAGATTTTATTACTTAATTAATTCTCGTAATAAAATCTTTAATTATTTTTAGACAACTTCTATCCCTTTCTCTTTCTTCTCTTTTTTTTTTTTCAAAATTAAAAAGAAAAGAAGTAGATACAATACCCAAAGTAAGTTATATGGCTAAGAGTGGAAATGTAAGAGTAACAATTACTTTAGAATGTACTAGTTGTACCCAAGATAGTGTTGAAAAAAAATCAACGGGTATTTCAAGATATACGACTCGAAAAAATCGCCGCAATACTCCTCATCGATTGGAATTAAAGAAATTTTGTCCTTATTGTTACAAGCATACCATTCATGGAGAAATCAAAAAATAGATTGAATTTCACATTTGTACCCGGAAATCAAAATATATCAAAGATATTTATTTCTTTATCTTTGTATATTAACAAAATATGTCACTGTCAATATTTCTTTTCGAAATATTTTGAAATAAAATAAATAGTATTTGAAAGGTTCATAAAACAAACTATGAATAAAATGAAGCCATCTTTTCGGAATACATATAAGCCATATTTTAAAAATAGATCTAAGTTTAGAAATAGATCTAAGTTTAGAAATAGATCTAAGTTTAGAAATAGATCTAAATCATCTTTTCGGAATGCATCTAAACGATTTTCTGCAAATCAGCAGTCTTTTCGAAAACGTTTATCGCCAATTCAGCCTGGAGAGCAAATGGATTATAAAAATATTAGCTTAATTAGTCGATTTATTAGCGAGCAGGGAAAAATACTATCTCGTCGAAGGAATCGATTAACATTGAAAAAACAATGCTTAATAGCTAGGGCTATTAAACAAGCTCGTATTCTATCTTTGATACCCTTTCTTTCTTTAAATTCAAAAGTAATTAGAGCCTAAGACTCCTCCATTTAATGGGAGCTGGGATATCTAACAAAGATAGCGCAGATTTTGTTCTATTTCTATCAAAAAAATGGATAATTTCATTATCCCTAATTTTCGTATTGTCTTTAGTTCCCCGGAGAATTTCCCCGGGAGATTCGGTTTTACTATTTCATAACACAAGAATATTTTTGAACATCATAGAGAAGCAATTATTATTTAATACAGCTATTTGTGCAAGTGTTCTACGATTTGTAAGCAACTGCTTTTTGTATAAAAATTGTATGAATTTATTATAGGAGAATCCATTAGCACGGGATGCAGCATTAATCCGAGTAATCCACAAACGACGAAAATCTCTTTTCCGCTTAATTCTATCTCGGTGAGCGGAAACTAAAGCTCTCATTTTCTGTTGGTTAGCAGCCCTAAAAAGTTTTGAATGGGCTCCCCGAGAGCCTGATACAAATGCAAGAATCTTTTTTCGACGTTTTTTTGCGATATGCCCACGTTTAACTCTGGTCATTGAAGTTGATTCTTCATAAATGACTAATCTATTTTTAGATCAATCACTTTTTTTTAGATTAGAATAAAACTGATTTTTCTAATGTATAAAATATAGATTCCAATGGCTTTTGCTACTCTAACCTTCCCAACCATAATTCTTTCAGTTAGGCACCTTCCAAGTAGGCAGGGGATTGGACCTTGCATTTAAGTAATGCAAAAAAATATGCATATATAATATCTTTTTTTCTTTTTCTTTTATTATGGATTTCTTCGTTTCTATGGTTATTTCTCTAACGGTAAGGTCCTCTCTATACGCCGGAGCCCTAAGATATCAGATGAGTATTTGGTAACTTGTATAATTTACCATCTCTAGCTCTACTCTTCCCCCCGAATTATAAAAACTCTCAAGATTTATAGATACAGTAACGACATGTATTTGTAAGAGTTCGCAAGGTAGCTGACCTTTTGTCCGTTCTCGCAGCAATATAAAACATAATCTTTATGTTTTTTCAATTTGCATTTTTTCCTCGCTCAATGGATTGATGACCATTCGCTACCAATGAGGAAGTGCTTTTCATCCCACTTTAGGTGATTGGATTTGCATCAATTTAAACCATAAATTTCATTTTCCCCGGTACAAGGGAACTGATAGATCTGTACTTTTTAACAGAAGAAAACTTTTGTTAGAGCAATTTCCTGGTCCGTTTCAGCTTCTGATCCAAACGAGTCGCACATACACCCTCGCACATACTCCTTTACGCTGAGGGCATCCTCGAAGAGCAGGAGATTTTGTTCTATTTGCTATTGGCTGTCTCGCGGTTCTAATAAGTTGTTGAATAGTCGGCACTTTGAATTCTATTTTCAATTAAGTGAATGGTTTAGGTGATTCTTAACCATAAGAGGATCTATAGATCTAACGTACTTTTATACGTACCTATAATAGTAGTAGGACTAGCCATTATTTCTTTTATTATAATGTCTATTTATAAAATTGAGGAAATCATATAGTCTACACGTTACGATTATTAATATAATATGTGGACTATCTTTCAAATTCAAAAATATTCTTTTGTTACAATCAATATTCTAGCATTTTTTTCTCTTTCTTTAAACGACAAGAGTCTTTAAGATTCATTCTTCTTTAAAAATGAGGAATTTAACAAATGAAATCAAAGAATAATTGAACAAATATGAAGTTATGGTAAGTGGCACTCGTCTGGGAAGCGAAATAGCAGTGCGAGCCATTTATCAAAGTGGTATAAAAAAATGATATATAATATATAAGATATATCATTTAATGAAAAAAAAGATAAAACTATATAAGCAAAAAGATGATCTATATAGGAAGGATAAGATCCTGATCTATAGTATCAAATTTAACAACTAAAATGGTAGAAAGAATATGATTCTATATATATAGAAGGGATAATATTCTTACCTATAGTATCAAATTTAACAAATAAAATACTAGAAAGAATATGATTCTATATATAGGAGGGGGAAGATGATTATATATAGGAAGGAAAAAATTATGTCATATGTAATGAGCTTGAATTTAACAAGCATCCCTAAAGTTCCATATCTCGCGGATAATCTAGCGGATAAGAAAAAACAAAAACAAAAAGAAGAACAACAACAAGAACAAGAAGAAGAACAAGAACAAGAAGAAGAACAAGAACAAGAAGAAGAACAAGAACAAGAAGAAGAACAAGAACAAGAAGAAGAACAAGAAGAAGAACAAGAACAAGAACAAGAAGAATACCCGAACCCAGAAGAAGAAAACCCGAACCCAGAAGAAGAAAAAAAAAAAAAAAAAAAAAAAGAAAAACCAGAAGAAGATGAAATTTGGGTGGAATTATATTACAGACTCTTTTTTGGAAGATATCTTTTTTTAGGTAGAGCGCTAGAAAAACAACCTGCTGACCAAATAATGAAAAGCATGATTTATTTAAATCAAGAAGATCAAACAAAAGATTTCATGTTTTTTATTTCCTGTCGAGGTGGAGGAATGCTACAGGGAGTAGCTGTTTATGATGTTATGCAATTCGTAACAGGGGATGTATTTACATCAGGCTACGGGTTAAATGCTTCAATGGGAGCTTTCCTTCTACACGGGGGGGAGCTTGGTAAACGGGTATTAAGCATAAACGGTCGCATGATGATTCATCAACCTCATATGTCTCCTTATGATCGTCGTCGCCACGTTGAATCCGGCTCCGATGCAGAGTTTATTAGCCGATTGCGGACGTATATTTTGAATACTTATATAGAAAGGACAAGGCAAGATCCCGAACTAATTGAAAGTCTCTTAGAAAGAGATATTTTTCTGAATTCAGAGGAATCAAAAGCAGTTTATCTTATCGACGAAATAGGCGTAGAAGGAATGGGACTGGATTTAAAAAATCTATCGCTTTTTTATGCCAATCATGATAACCATTTGATGGGTTATAGCAATCATGAAAATGGGTTATGACAATTATGAAAATTTTCATCATGGTCGTGTTTTATGGCCTCGGGGGGTACAGCAGGCAATAGCTTTTGCGAAGGGAAAAAAGCAGGAGACAATAGCTTCTGGGGAGGGAATAGCTTACGCAATTAATGCAAGTTCAAGGTTTTCATCTTCTCAGGAGGAAGTTTTATCTCCTAAATAGTTACTTTTATCTAAGTAGGAGATTTATTCCATGATCTACACAATCGTCTACACGATCTTGTACGTACACAGCTATGGCTGGTTGCTTTAGTAAGTTACTAAAGCAACCAGCCATAGCTGTGTAAGCCTATTCCTAATAAATCAACACCTAAATAACATGTCCAAACTAGAATAAATCCTAGAGAAGCAACAATTGCCGATTTTTCTTCTTTCCAACCCCTGTTTATTCTAGTATGTAAATAAATTGCAAATAGAATCCAAGTTATGAATGACCAAGTCTCTTTTGGATCCCAGCTCCAATAAGATCCCCATGCTTCGTTGGCCCATACTGCCCCGGAAAGTATACCTATAGTTAAAAGAGAAAATCCTAGACCAATGGAACGATAACTTAATTGGTCTAATTGGTTAATAAAGACCCATTTACGATAATTTCTAAATGAAAGGTAAAAAGTATGTTTCAATTCCTTTTTTTCTTGATCGTGTGAATACCAATTTTTATTGAAGAAAAAAGAATTATTCACATTAAGAAAAATCTTTTGATTTATTTGGGACGCAATGACCAACAAAGCTATGGATGATAGGGATCCACATAAAAGAGTTGCATAACTGAGTAATATCATACTTACATGCATCATTAACCAATGAGATTGTAAAGCGGGTACTAACATTGCAGATTGCTGCATTTTATCCGGAAGACCTAAAGTAGCAAAACCATGAGTTAACATAGCACTTGGCGCGGTGATTGCACCTAACCACCAAGCATCCTGGCCCCGTAGTTCTATAACTATATGAATCATGGAGGAAGTCCATGAAAGGAACATGAATGACTCATACAAATTACTTAACGGTAAATGTCCCGAATAGAGCGAACGGGCAACTAATACTCCCGTTATACAAATACACGTCACTATCATGCCCTTTCCTCCTGAATTACTTAGTTCTTCACTTTTATAAACTAAGGTTCCCCAATAAATAAGAGTGATCACAAAAGTAAGAGAAAAAGAGACATGAGCTGATATATGTTCTAGAGTTATAAATATCATAATAAACCCATTTATTCTTTAATATAGGATTCGTTTCGTAAGAGAAGGATCAAATCTATTGATATGTAATCAATCATATTGACATAGATCGAACAATGATAGTAATTTACTATATATAGGTACTCCATAAGTAATAGATATATATCTCATTTTTTTTTTTTTGATTAGATAGACTTAGACAAATGTAGTGTAGAGGTACAAGCACGAGATTAGAAAAATTGATATCAAAGCTATATTTTTCCATCTATATTAATAAATGGAATTAAAATGAATGAATTTTCTTTTTTTTTGTATATACGTTCTCTGTTATAAACGCATCTTGATACTTTGTATCATATCTCAAACTCAAATCGAAAAAGATTTGATGGTTAAACTAATAGAATCAAAAAGGAGCTTTCCTTTTTGTACATGAGATGTTCGTGTTCATCCTATATTCTTAAATAAATATAGGAGAATGCAAATCCTGCGGCCAGAATCTTATTTTCTTCTAAATATCTTATTCTAGAATGTATTTTTTTTTCTTTTTTTGCACTCAATGAGAATCTTGTATTTCATAAAAATTAGGTGCAATATAGTCTTTGCGCAAAGGCCACCCAATCCAACTTTCTGGCATCAATATACGTTTTAGACATGGATGACTTTCATAAAATATTCCCAACATATCATAAGATTCCCGTTCCTGGAAATTAGCACCTTTCCAAATACATAGAACAGACGGGATTCTCGGATCTTCCCTTGGGACAAGTACTTTTATACACACCTCTTCGGGTTCATCTGCATTATCCTTTATTATCGTAAGATGATATACACTAGCTAAGGAACCCCCTGGTGCTACATCATAAGCACACTGAGAACGGAGATAATTAAAACCATAAACGTATAAAGCAACGGCTATAGAGACCCAATCTTCAGATTTGATTTGTAATGTTTCTGTGCCTTGGTAATCAAAACCCAAAGGTCTATGAGCTAACTTATGCTTGGCTAGCCAAGCAGATAATCGACCTTGCATTTGATTACTATTTATTGTCAAAGTATCTGTATAAAGATTTGACATTTCTCATGGAATTTTCAAACAAAATTGATTTCCTGCTCGTTACTTTTTACTAACGATTATTCATTCGCCAGCAAACTCTCGTATTTTCAAATGTTTCAAAGGGTATGATATCTCTGAAATCGATTCAGATGTTTTGGGAGTTATCTCTAAAGTCGATTCACGAGATTCATAAGATTTATGAAAAAACTTATCCTCCTTAGTTTCAATACGAATACTGGACCCAATATTAAACTTATGCTTTCTAGTGAAATACCTCTTTCCTTGTTGAAACTCGTTTCTATCTTCAGATATTTCTTGAGCTATTTTTTCACGAAGTTTTATTATAGCATCTATAATAGCTTCTGGTTTAGGAGGACAACCTGGCAAATAGATATCCACAGGAATTAACTTATCTACTCCGCGAACGGTACTATAAGAATCTGTACTAAACATTCCTCCTGTAATAGTACAGGCTCCCATAGCAATTACATATTTTGGTTCCGGCATTTGTTCATATAATCTCACTAAAGAAGGAGCCATTTTCATGGTCACAGTTCCGGCTGTTATAAGTAGGTCGGCTTGCCTAGGACTGGATCTTGGCACCAAACCGTAACGGTCAAAATCGAATCGCGAACCTATTAATGAAGCAAATTCGATAAAACAACAACTAGTACCATAAAGGAGCGGCCATAGACTAGAAAGTCTCGCCCAATTGGACAGATCGTTTAGAGTAGTGGAAATCACTGAATTTGGAGTTGCTTGATCAAGTAAAGATGATTCTATAGGATTTATCACCGGCTTTAGATTTAGAGAATTTTCTACTCGCCTTTTATCATTCCAAAATTTGGGGGTTAAGACCATTCCAATGCTCCTTTTCTCCATGCATAAACTAAACCAACAATTAAGATAATCACGAAAATAAAAGCTTCTATAAATGTAAATAGACCTAAAATATCAAAACTCATAGCCCACGGATAGAGAAAGACTGTTTCCACATCAAAAACAACGAAAACTAAAGCAAACATATAATAGCGAATTCTAAATTGGATCCAGGTATCTCCCATTGGTTCTATACCTGATTCATAACTAGTGGCTTTCTCCGGCCCTTTACTTATTGGAGCCAAACTTTTTGAAATTGAGAATGCCAGAATCGGAATAAGACTGGATATGGATAAATATATCCAAAAAGTATCATATTCAGAAAATAGAAACATAAATAGATGATTCCTGTTTATAATAAATCAAATTCTTCTATTTGCTGTATTGTCAATTTATTAATCGCTTCTCTCCCCTCCCAAATGATTCATTATCATTTTTGATATTATCAATGTTTCGTCTGTGACTTAACACGGAAATTAATAAAAGAATATTCTGTATTTAATAATCCTAATACAGGAAATGGTTCGAACCCGTGCAGTTTGGCAGACTTCACGTTAATTCGTGTTGTAACGTGTGAATATGGGTTGATGTAAGGGAATTTTCTCTATTGAAATAAGGGAGCTTTCAGGGTCGTTTTTTCTAACGATGTAATGTGTGCTAGCAAATTAAAAAGACAACCGAGTTCGATTATAATCGATAGGTACCGATCCACCCGTGGAACATATGGAATCTTTCATAAACAAAATAATTATGTATGTGCCCACATTCCGACACGATGTCCGATCTGTTGTTCTCTATAACAGAGATATTGGGGAATAAGAGTCTGCTCTGGGTCGCAGTCGAAAGACTATTTATTCTAATTTGATTTAGAAAGAATCCCAAATTCTTTTTTCTTTTCGTATTTCCTCTTTACTTTTTCTTTAATGATTTTCTATGTAAGTCGTCGGTTCCACATTGAACCATAAAAAATTGGATGCGAGAAAGCACATAAGAGTTTTCTAATTGTATAGGGCTATACGGGCTCGAACCGTAGACCTTCTCGGTAGAACAGATCAAATTTCTTATTACCAAAATGATTTGAATTGTTCCAAGAACCCAACATGCATTTTTATTGCATTGGGCTCTTTCATTAACTGGTGGAAAAATCAGTTAGTCTGCCATTCTTTTCCGGAACAGATAATAAGATGGCTCCGTTTGCTTCAAACGAGAATTTTTCGGAAGCAATCCCAAAGTGCTTCAAAAGGTTCCCTTGACGTAGGTCTGTCATGCTTAGACATAGATTCTCCAAATGGAGTCTCTCTCACCCAAAAAGAATAATATGAGACTTCATACACCTCAAAGTTCATAGAGCGAAAAGAATTCTTTTTTGAGATCCTCGTATTGTACTCATTATGTCTGACATTGAATGTCCCCGAGATTGACCATATCAACTAGATCTATAGTTCGAATCAGAACGAACTTCATCTTTGTCATGCTATTGTTCTCCTAATTCATAGAGTAAGACTCAAATCTATTTTATGAACCGAATGAACCAAAAAACTCTTCTGAAAACCATTGGCGCACGTGTAAACGAGGTGCTCTACCTAGCTGAGCTATAGCCCTTCACAGTTTAGTCTTGAAGATATACTAATAAAATAGATCACTTTCTGTCAAGACGGATGATATTTGATTTAATCATTCGAATCCTAGTTAAGGGCATATTGTTTATATGTCTAATTATGCCTAAAATCTAGGTACGACTCTATCTAGGATAATAAATAACCTACTTAACTCAGTGGTTAGAGTATCGCTTTCATACGGCGAGAGTCATTGGTTCAAATCCAATAGTAGGTAAAACTTATTTGCTGCGATTGAGTAATAAATCGCAGCAAATAAGTTTTACTCCATTTTGAAAAAAAAAAAAAGAAATAAATTCTTTCCATTTAAATAATGATAATGAATCCATTTTTAGATCATTATCGAAGTTGAACTTTACAAAGAAAGAGATTACTAAGTAAATTGAAGTTATAACTCTAAATTATTATTGACTGATCAACTCATTACAGAGCAGTTGTGCTTTTTTAGGTTTTTTGCTAGTATTAGCAATTGGAATCAATATCCTATTTATTTTTATGAGAACCAATCCTTTTATTTTTGGGGTTTCCGCACTTGTAGAAAAGAAGGCAGGACGTATTGCTCAGATCATTGGCCCAGTACTAGATGTATCTTTCCCTCCAGGTAATATGCCTAGAATTTACAATTCCTTGATAGTTAAGGATAACGATACAACTGGTCAACCAATAAGTGTGACTTGTGAGGTACAACAATTATTAGGAAATAATAAAGTTAGAGCTGTCGCTATGAGTGCTACAGACGGTTTGATGAGAGGAATGAAAGTAATTGATACAGGAGGGCCACTTAGTGTTCCAGTTGGTGAAACTACTCTCGGGAGAATTTTTAATGTTCTTGGGGAACCCGTTGATAACTTAGGTCCTGTAGATGCTCTCACAAGATCTCCTATTCATAGATCTGCTCCCGCCTTTACACAGTTGGATACCAAATTTTCAATCTTTGAAACAGGCATTAAAGTAGTGGATCTTTTAGCTCCTTATCGCCGTGGGGGGAAAATTGGATTATTCGGGGGAGCTGGAGTGGGTAAAACAGTGTTGATTATGGAATTAATCAACAACATTGCTAAGGCTCATGGAGGGGTTTCTGTGTTTGGTGGAGTAGGAGAACGTACCCGTGAAGGAAATGATCTTTACAAGGAAATGAAAGAATCGGGAGTCATTAATGAACAAAATATATCCGAATCCAAAGTAGCTCTGGTCTATGGTCAGATGAATGAACCACCAGGAGCTCGTATGAGAGTAGGTTTAACTGCTTTAACTATGGCTGAATATTTCCGAGATGTCAATAAACAAGATGTACTTCTATTTATTGACAATATCTTCCGCTTTGTCCAAGCAGGATCAGAGGTATCCGCATTATTAGGCAGAATGCCTTCCGCAGTGGGTTATCAGCCCACTCTTAGCACGGAAATGGGTTCTTTACAAGAGAGAATAACTTCTACGAAAGAAGGATCTATAACCTCCATTCAAGCAGTTTATGTACCTGCAGATGACTTGACTGATCCCGCTCCTGCTACAACATTTGCACATTTAGATGCTACTACTGTACTATCGAGAGGATTAGCTGCCAAAGGCATCTATCCAGCGGTAGATCCGCTGGATTCCACGTCAACTATGCTCCAACCTTCGATCGTAGGCGAACAACATTATGAAACTGCGCAAGGAGTTAAACAAACTTTGCAACGTTATAAGGAACTTCAAGATATTATAGCTATTCTTGGATTAGATGAATTATCAGAAGATGATCGTTTACTTGTAGCAAGAGCAAGAAAAATTGAACGGTTTTTGTCACAACCCTTTTTTGTAGCAGAGGTATTCACCGGTTCCCCCGGTAAATATGTTAGTCTAATAGAGACAATTAGAGGTTTTCAAATGATCCTTTCCGGAGAATTAGATGGTCTACCCGAACAGTCTTTTTATTTGGTGGGTAACATTGATGAAGCTACCGCAAAGGCTATGAACTTAAAATAAAAAAAAAAAAAAAATGAACCTAAATCTTCGTGTACTCACTCCCAATCGAGTTGTTTGGGATTCAGAAGTTCAAGAAATAATACTCGCTACCAATAGTGGTCAAATGGGTGTATTACCCAACCATATTGCAATGATAACAGCTTTGGATATAGGAGTCATGAAAATACGACTCAATGCCCAGTGGTCCACTATGGCTTTGATGGGTGGTTTTGCCAAGATAGACAATAATGAAATCACATTATTGGTAAATAATGCAGAAAGAGGTATTGATATTGATCTTCAAGAGGCTCAGGAAAATTTTAGATTAGCGAAAGCCGATCGTGCGCGAGCTGAAGGCAAGAGACAAGCAATCGAGGCTGATGTGGATCTCAAAAGAGCTAGAACACGACTAGAGGCTGCTGATGCAATTTTGTTGAGATAAAGAAAGATTTTGTTCTATTTGCTATTGGCTATCTCGCGTTTAGAATGTTGAATAGTCGGCACTTTGAATTAGATTTGAAATTGAATGAATTCAATATAATATTCTTATGTTAAAAAGTCTTTAACTGTCTGAGCCAATAACTAGGCACATTTCCACCTATGCCCATGCCGCCTGCTATTGCAATTTTTGATTTTTCATTTTCTTCTTCGCCTAAATAAATCTATGTTATATTTCACTATTAAATATAAAAGAAATTGGAATTGCGGAAGGTCAATCGACCTATGAAATTGAGTTGCATCATACATACATAACATGATACAATATCACTTGAAAGAAAAGACTTTTTGACAATAGAGGCTACAAAATGAGTATTTTGTACTTTCTTTTGAATACAAAAGTGATTCTTTACGTTCGACACCCAGGTCGAGTAGACCTCGTTCTTGTAAGAGCTATTAACCAATAAATCATAGGGAGGGACTTATTTATGTCACCAAAAACAGAGACTAAAGCAAGTGTCGGATTCAAAGCGGGTGTTAAAGATTACAGATTAACTTATTATACTCCGGAATATCAGACGAAAGATACTGATATCTTGGCAGCATTCCGAGTCACTCCTCAACCTGGAGTGCCCCCCGAAGAAGCGGGGGCAGCAGTAGCTGCTGAATCTTCCACTGGTACGTGGACCACTGTTTGGACCGATGGACTTACCAGTCTTGATCGCTACAAGGGGCGATGCTATGATATTGAACCCGTTCCTGGAGAGGAAACTCAATTTATTGCCTATGTAGCTTACCCTTTAGATCTTTTTGAAGAAGGCTCTGTGACTAACCTGTTTACTTCTATTGTAGGTAATGTATTTGGATTCAAAGCTTTACGGGCTCTACGTCTGGAAGATTTACGAATTCCTCCTGCTTATTCAAAAACTTTTCAAGGCCCACCACATGGTATTCAAGTAGAAAGAGATAAATTAAACAAATATGGTCGTCCTTTGTTGGGATGTACTATCAAACCAAAATTGGGTCTATCTGCCAAGAATTATGGTAGAGCGGTTTATGAATGTCTCCGTGGTGGACTTGATTTTACCAAGGATGATGAAAACGTGAATTCCCAACCATTTATGCGCTGGAGAGATCGTTTCTGCTTTTGTGCAGAAGCACTTTATAAAGCTCAGGCTGAGACGGGTGAGATTAAGGGACATTACCTGAATGCGACTGCAGGGACATGTGAAGAAATGATGAAAAGAGCAGTATTCGCCAGAGAATTGGGAGTTCCTATAGTCATGCATGACTATCTGACTGGAGGTTTTACGGCAAATACTTCGTTGGCTCATTATTGCCGAGATAACGGCCTACTTCTTCACATTCACCGCGCAATGCACGCAGTTATTGACAGACAAAGAAATCATGGTATGCACTTCCGTGTACTGGCTAAAGCACTACGTATGTCTGGTGGAGATCATATTCATGCTGGTACTGTAGTAGGTAAACTTGAAGGAGAACGAGAAGTAACTTTGGGTTTTGTTGATCTATTGCGTGATGATTTTATTGAAAAAGACCGAAGTCGCGGTATTTATTTCACTCAGGATTGGGTCTCTATGCCGGGTGTTCTGCCTGTAGCTTCAGGAGGTATTCACGTTTGGCATATGCCTGCTCTGACCGAGATCTTTGGAGATGATTCCGTATTACAGTTTGGTGGAGGGACTTTGGGGCACCCTTGGGGAAATGCACCTGGTGCGGTGGCTAATCGGGTCGCTTTAGAAGCTTGTGTACAAGCTCGTAATGAAGGACGTGATCTTGCGCGTGAAGGTAATCAAGTGATCCGCGAAGCTACTAAATGGAGTCCTGAACTAGCTGCCGCTTGTGAAATATGGAAGGAAATCAAATTTGAATTTGATACGATTGATCGCTTGTAATCGAGTGACTTTCGTCTGTTTGGTCCCTTAATCGAAGCGAACTCGGCCCAATCTTTTCTTTTAAGATTGAGCCGAATACCGAATGGATGGGAATAGATAATTCGGCTAGAGGTAAGGTATTGACCTATTTTCTAATAGAGAAATCTATTTTCTGGATTACTCGATGGGGTCGGTGGATCGGTAGATCCAGGCCCGGGGGGCAAGGGCTATTCTAGCTCGCACCCAAAGTGCGCTAAAGTATGATGGTTTGTATTTGTGTCTGTTAAAAGTTGTACATTAATAATATATAGAAAAAATATAGGAAAATGTGTGAAGAAGACAAAGATTCTGAGAAAATGTGTGAAGAAGACAAAGATTCTGAGAAAATGTGTGAAGAAGACAAAGATTCTGAACATATCAACGAAACAAAACCCGTAGAACACAGATTGAAAACGGAACGTTTTAAACATTTGTGGTTTATGTGCGAGAATTGTGAGACCTTTATATATAAGAAACTTTTTTTAGAACAAAAGGGTGTTTGTGAGGAATGCGGGGCAACGCTACAGATGACTAGTTCAGAACGAATTGAATTATTAATTGATAATGGCACTTGGTGGCCTATGGACATGAATTTTTCTAGTATAGATGTTTTAGAGAAACAGCATACGACGTTTGACATTAAAATGGTTCAAAGGGTCTCAACTTTATTGTACAAAGTAATTTATGACAAATATTTTGACTTTGAGTTTTTTCACGAAAAAAATGGATTGAAAACATTAGTAAGATACAATATTACTCTTGTTAATATCGTTAAGGTTGTATTAGGAAAGAAATTCATAAAATATTTGAATTTGAATTCAAAGGAAACTATTAAGATACTACAAAATATTCTTGATACAGGTTTGAAAACAGTTCAATTTGTACTTTTTGAAATACATAAAAAAATAACAGATGAATTGCAGCGGTTTGCGCTTTTAGATACAGATACAGAAACAGCATTGAAAGATGAACAACAACTTATACGGTTTATGCATATTTTAAATAGAGATACATCATTTGAAAATGATGAACTTATATCTCTTTTGTCAATAGATGTTGTGAAAGAATTTATAGATGCAGCATTTGATGAAAATGATCAACCTATAAATTCTTTTTTTGCTATAACAAAAAATTATATTCAACCTATACAAACTGTAATTGATTTGCTTCAACTTCAAAATTGCCTAAATTTGAGCTTACTAATTAAATTAAATAAACAATTATCCAACTTAAAAGAACAATTACTATCACAAGATAAGTTCTTGAAAGTAGCGGCGGTAAACTTAGTGAAAATGGAACTTTCTTTTCCGGAAGAGAAAAGAAAAGCAAGGAAAAGAAAAAAACGATTTCCTTTTTATCCAGGAAATGATCCAGAGACAAATTACTTTTTATGGCTGCGAAAACATATTGCAATCTGCTTGATGGAAAAATATTTGGTATTGACAAAATTCAAAGATTGGTTTAAAATGAATTGTTGTGGTTTACTCAAAGGAGAAGAATTCTATCGATTCGGTTCCAATATTCTAGTAGAATACGTGAAAAAACAAGATCGCTATGAGTGTTATAATATTATTGATCATATCATGCATGATGATTTTTTATATAGTGAAACACGTGTTGAATTATTTAGACAAATAGAAAATATATATAATAACGAAAAAAATTGTGACAATAATTTATTCTTGTGTACTGAAGATACTGAGTTAATTTATCTCTATTTACTAGAGATAATGAAAAACTTTGCTACATTAGCACTAGATAGCAAAGAAAAATTTTGTAAGAAAAAGAAAGAAGAAGAAGAAAGTGATATAGAAGATACTGAAGATACTGAGGATATTGAAGAAGAATATCCTTTAACTTATGATTCTTTAACTAAAGAGGAAAAAGAATATGTTGACGCTGGCGTAAACCTAGTTAAAAAAACACTTCTTAAGCTAAGAAACGAGGAATTTCTAGACACAGAAACCGAAGAACAGTGTTATGATGATTATAATACTTCCTATCAAAAAGAAACAGGTTTACCCGACGCTATTCAAACAGGCATAGGTAAAATAAATGGTCTTCCTGTCGCACTCGGGGTTATGGATTTTCAGTTCATGGGAGGCAGTATGGGATCGGTAGTGGGCGAAAAAATAACTCGTTTAATACAGTATGCTACTGAGCATCTTCTTCCAGTAATTCTCGTATGTGCTTCTGGCGGAGCGCGTATGCAAGAAGGAAGTTTTAGTTTAATGCAAATGAATAAGATAGCTGCTGTGTTGCATACACATCAAAAGGAGAAAAATTTGCTATATATTTCAGTTCTTACATCTCCTACGACTGGTGGAGTCACTGCTAGCTTTGGTATGTTGGCTAATGTCACGATTGTCGAGCCAAATGCATACATTGCATTTGCGGGTAAAAGAGTTATTGAACAGACATTAAACCAGATAGTAGATGACGAAGATCAAATATCTGATTCTTTATTTGATTTTGGAATGTTTGATAGCATGGTTCCACGAGCTCTTTTAAAAAATGTTGTCAGCGAAATAATTGAATTATACATGCCGACTGGGTTATAAATAATAAGAAGGTGACATGTAGGATAAAATGAATATGTAATGGTTGAATGATAAATATGTCAAAGGGTCTAAAAATAAACTTATATAAGCTAAGAATCTAAATAAACTTATATACAATATAAGAATCTAAATAAACTTATATTACAATAGTAACAGAGCTGAAAAGTTAGGAAATTAAGGTAAAAAGAGAAAAACAGAAAGAAATTTTCATTGTTTTATATTATTTGAAATATTTCTCTTGTTCCATATTATTCTCAAAACAATGACACTTTTTCTTTTTTTGTTAGATGTTCGATTTGTATCTAACAAATATGGTTATGAATCACCAAAACCAGTCATGCCAATATTCAGTAACATATAAACAATGAAAAAAGTAAATATGTTGAAAATCTTCATCCTTAATATAGCCTTCCATTCTATAATTAGATGGCTATCGGGCCCATAAAAAAGGCCCTCCATTAGTTAGTCATGAGTCCTTTTCTGGTCCTCTAACCTCGTCGGATTGAAACTTTCTGTTATATGCCATTACATAATGCTATGTAATGGCGTATAACAGAAAAATTATTGTTATTAGACGGTTCAAACCGTCTATGGAGTATTGGGGTCTATGATTACATGATTACAAATATGAATTGAACATAATTCAATTCATTCAATAGTTTGAATATGAATCTAACGGACTATGTGGATATTCGCATTGAATATAATTCATTCAAGAGTTTGAATATGAATCTAACATTTTTATATTATTATTGAATATGGTAGAAAGAGATTCTCTCTCTATTCTATACTATATTATAGAGAGAAGTGATAATATTTGGATCTATAGTATCAAATTTCAAAAATAAAATGGTCGAAATGGTAGAAAGAATATAATTCTATATATTAATAAGGGATGGATACAATCTTTTTGTATAGTATCAAATTGAACAAATAATACTCAATTTCAAAAATAAAATGGTATAAATAATATACGTATAAATGATATGATTATGTATAAATCAAAATAATATACGTATAAATGATATGATCATGTATAAATGATATGATTCTGTATAAATGATATGATTATGTATAAATCAAAATAATATACGTATAAATGATATGATCATGTATAAATGATATGATTATGTATAAATAGAAATAATATACGTATAAATGATATGATCATGTATAAATGATATGATTCTGTATAAATGATATGATTATGTATAAATAGAAATAATATACGTATAAATGATATGATCATGTATAAATGATATGATTCTGTATAAATGATATGATTATGTATAAATCAAAATAATATACGTATAAATGATATGATCATGTATAAATGATATGATTATGTATAAATAGAAATAATATACGTATAAATGATATGATCATGTATAAATGATATGATTCTGTATAAATGATATGATTATGTATAAATCAAAATAATATACGTATAAATGATATGATCATGTATAAATGATATGATCATGTATAAATAGAAATAATATATGTATAAATGATATGATTATGTATAAATAGAAATAATATGATTCTATATATATAGATATATAATATTCTGATCTATAGTCTCAAATTGAACAATATATAAATAGTAGAAAGAATATGATTCTTATAAATATAAATAGGAGGGGGAAGATGATTATATATACTAGGAAGGAAAAAATTATGTCATATGTCATGAGCTTGAACTTAACAAGCATCCTTAAAGTTCCATATCTCGGGGATGATCTAGCGGATGAGAAAAAACAAGAAGAAGAAGAACAAAAAGAACAACAACAAGAACAACAACAACAAGAACAACAACAAGAAGAAGAAGAACAAGAAGTAATAAACAATAATTCAAATCAAAAATCAAAATTAAATAAAGGAGGTATTTAATATGATTACAGAAATATACTATATATTAGTACCGTGGATTCAGAGGTCTGCTCCAGTTCTACTATTTGGCGTTTATTATGGCTTTTTATCAACGTTGCCAATTGGTCCAGCTCAAATGTATTATGTCCGAGCGATGTTGATTCAAAACAAAGTCGTCGACAACAGGAAAATTGTCCCTACGGGAAAATTGATCCTTGGTGGTTCTTTTGTGGCACAACTCGTGGTCTTCTCATCCATTTATCTTGGCCCTATTTATGCGAGCATTTGGAAACCTCACGTAATGACAATCATGCTTGTTCCCGTTCTATTATTTCTTATTTTTCAAACAAGTTTGATTCGGAAATACCCTTGGATTCAAAATCCGGCAATAGAGTTTTTGATTGGAGTCGCTTTACAGCTGCTGAACCCGGCCCTTTTCGGTAAATCTGTGTATACTCGGTTAACCAATATGATGCTATTCAGGTATAGTGGAAGCTATATATTTCTGCTGAGTACCGCAGCCGGATGGTTGAGCGGACAAATTCTTTTTGTCAAAATGACGAAAATTTTTTGTTCACGCGTAGAAAATGATGTTCCCTTAAAAGCGAATCGAAAACGGGAACTTTTCGCCTTCAGTTTTCAAATTATTTTTTTCGCTTATGCCATGCTCACATGCTACGGGAGGAATCCTTCTTTCATCGCTACTAAGTGGAATGATTCAAGATCGTTCATTCAGGGTCCTCGAGAAGAGTTAGAAGAGGTATCGCTAGATTTATCCGATAAGAAAAAATCTTTTAGGGAAGGTTTCAAAATACCTAAGAAAAAAAAAAGGCATAAGTCTCAAACTAAAGCTGCTATTAATATGAAAAAAAATCAAGTTAATAAGCCGCCCATTCCTCTGTCTCCTTCTTATAGAACATTAGTGAGAATTCTATCTTTAGAAGATCTCAAATTGGATACTGAGACAGATTCGACTTTAGCATCTTTTCTAATAAAAAGATGGCCATTAATCTTTTTTGATTCTAATCGGTTTAACCAACCCCTACGATACGTTAGTATAGGGGATTTTATTCTTCGTGGCCCTGTGAAGAGCCAAGTTGCTGAATATTTCTTCGATGTTTGTCTCAGTGATGGCGATGAAAGAATTTCTTTCACAGCTCCGCCAAGTATGTCTTTCTTTGCCAAAATGGCAAACTTGGGCGATCAAAGTCTTGATTCAAATCAGGATAACCTTGATGAATGGATAGTGAGAAAATCGGAGAGGAAATCTTATTTAGGCGAAGAGCTTGAAAATAGGGTGAGAGCTCTAAGCAATGGATCTCCTATTGTAGATATTCTTGAAAAAAAAATGAGATTTTCTCGAACAAAAGAAGGGAAGTACCTTTCAGAAGTTCATGATCCTTTACTCAGCGGGCCATTCCGTGGGTCGATGAATCAATTTAAATCACCTTGGATGATCCATTCAGAGGATTATTTGAAAGAGCAAAAATATTTGAAAGAGCAAAAAAAAAAACTGTCGCAATGTAAGAACCGTGATTCTACCAACCGGCCTTTTCGAATTTCCTTAATTCCACCAGAAAATAAAAATAGAATCGTTCAACCACGAATAAAAATGATTTCCAAATGGTGGATAGATAAAATTCATATGTTCTTATTAGAGGAACAGAATAAAAAAAAATGGTTGGATGAATCTACTTTGGAAGATTTAAAGTCAAGATATGAGAAAATCTATCCTAAAAATTTATCTTCATTGGAACATGTTTTCAAAACATTGGTCCCGGCGCCTTTAAATGCAAGAATAGAAGAAGGTATTGCTTCTTGCGATAAAAAATTACTAACACATTATTTGTTGCATATTTTTCTTGAAACTACAGGTCTCAAGTGGGAATTACTTCTTAGTGTTCTTCCTACCGAGCAGGCTTTGCTTTATGAGCGATTTTTTTTTATAAATTTGAAAGAATTCTCAAATTCTGAAGTCTCTATGGATATTAAGATATCGCAGAAGGATATTCTGAAAGATTTGGTAGAGATTTCAAAAGAGGGCCTGCCTTCTAAGAAGAAACGTACTAAGAAGAAAAAGAATAAGAACAATAAATCAAATTTTGATCAAGATTTATTTGAAAAAAAACAATTTGATCAAGATATGAAAGATTTTACAAATTTCTATGAACTTTATCTTATTTATAATAAGTTTATGGAAAAGGAAAAAATCCGTGTTGATGATGATGAACCTCGAATCCGAGATTTTAACAGGTTTATTGTTCCTAAATTGCCCTCCACCCTAATATCTGGAGTTCACGACCCTCTAGCTGTCAAAGATTGTCTCGAAACTCGTCCAAAAAAAGCTCGACAATTAATCATTATAAGGCCCTTTGACAAAATAAAAGAGTTACAAAAGAAGAAAAAAGACAAAAAAAAAGGATTCTTTCAACCTTTCAAAAAACTTGAACAAGAAAGAACTCCTGAACAAGAAGAAACTCTTGAAGCGGACAAGGGGGGGGACGAAGAAGAAGATCTTGTATTTAAAGATATATATGTCTTTAGTTACCCCTATGAAGGGGATTTTCGTCGAGATTTAGTAAAGGGAGCTGTCCGTTTTCAACGACGAAAAGTTTCAGCGATCAACCATTGGATAGCGAGACCAGAGTCGATTCTTTTCGGGAGACTTAGATCAATGACTCAAAAGCCAGGGGGGATGACTACTCAAAAGTCACATCACAAACCTTTTCCTAAGAAGGAAGTCAAAGAGAAGACAAAAATGAAAAAAACTTCAAGATCTTTAAGAATGTACGAAAAATTTTTAGAGAGACGTGAAAGGAGAAAAGAAGAACGTCGCCGTCGAACACAGCAAACCTTCGACGGAGAAGTGATTCACTATGTCAGAGCTGCTCTCTTGTTCACTCATACGTATTTAAGGAAAAGATTGTATTTCCCTATTTTGATAATAGCTAAAAATATTGGTCGTACTTTATTATTTCAGGTCCCCGAATGGGAGCAGGATTGGTCCAACTTGCAAAAGGAAGCATATCTCAAATGTAATTATGATGGATATGAACTGACGGACCCGGATGTCCCGAAGAAGTTCATAAAAGATTATATCAAAGAGGGTATTCAAATCAAGATTGTATATCCTTTTCGCTTGAGACCTTGGTATGAATCTAACTCTACTGAGATTGACCAAAAAACAACTGGTTTCTTAACCATATATGGGACAGAAATTGACTTACCTTTCGGTAATCCCCCAAAAGTGCCTTCTTTTTGGAAACCTATTCGCGAATGTATTTGGAATTACACGTCCGATCGGGCAAAACCTATTATCGAACCTATTCGCCAATTGATAATTATTATCAAACCTATTATCGAACCGATCCGCCAATTGATAAATAAGAAAATTAAGACAGAGATCAAGATAGATACTCGGACAGAAATCAGAATGATTCGGACTAAGCCTACGTCTAATATTAAATTTTCTTTAGAGGTCGTACAAGATGAACCATCTTCAATCCAGATGGAAAAAAATTGGGATCTTCTAGATCCAGCTTATTGGACAACCACAATGAATGATCGAATCAACCAAATGAATGAAGAGTATCTCTTCAATCTAGATATTTATAATAAATTGAAAACTGATTTTAAACAGATAATGGATCAACCTTCTCCTGACATAAAATCTAGATTGAAAAAAGAGTGGACTCGAATCAAAATTTGGCGTTCGCTTTTCCAAAAGAAAACTATTCGATTCATTAAGAAGAAATTGCCATATTTTATGAAAGTTATTCATTTTAGGGTGAAATTAATACTTATTGATCTCAAAATAAGTATGTTCAATATGATCGAATCCAATTTGGAATTTTGCATGCAATTGAGTAGAAGTATTGAAGCAATTAAAAAAATATTCAATAGCAATGACCCAATTAGCAAAAACGCCGAATCCAAATGCCAAGGAAAAGAAATTTCCCAGGCATATGTATTTCACAAAATATGGCGAGAAATAAGAAATATGAAGGGATTCTATGCGAGGGATTTATTAGAATCAAGAACATCGTCTCCTTTTATAAAAAAGAATGTTAAAGAATTTTTGCATTCGCAAGGGCTATTGGATTGCAAGCATCCTCGAGAGTTAACGGCTAACCATTGGAAGCAATGGTTAAAATGGTGTGCTGGCTATAGAATAGCCCCGCACAAAAAGAAAAGAAATAGTATTGGCAACCGGTTGGGATGGAGTGAATTTGCATCGTTTTTGGGAGAGAAGCGCTTTGCATCTTTTCTAACCCGACTCAAGAATCGGATCAAACGTCACAGATATGATCTTTTAGCGTATAGTTATCTGGATCATATGAAAGAGGATAATCACGGACCCGCAATTCAATATATACCGGAACCAGATTATCAAGCTATTACTAATTTTCAGAATCCCGGTTCTTGCAAGAAGAAGAAGAAGAAAATTTCTTCCAAAAAGAAAAATGTCGATTTTTTCTCGGCAACTAAGGCAAAATATTACAAAAAAAGTCGATATTACAAATGGCAATTCTGGTTGTTCCCAAATCTTAGAAAAAAAATCAAAAATGCAAACAAACTTGGTGACGTTTTTCCCCCGGATATCATAAGAAGACAAATTGAACAAATGTGGGAATTTCGAGAGATTCAAGTACCAAAAGAGTTTGATGTTGATGCTTTTGTAATAGAAAGTCTTCGAAAGAAAGAAGAGGAAAGGCGAAGCAAACTCGCTGCCCTCGAAGAAATTAGGGAGGCGCGCAGAAAGCGTAAAGAAGAAAGGCTCAAGACAAGAGAGGAACGGCGCAAAAAATTGGAGTCGGCAACTTCTCCAGAAGAAGTAAATAGATTGAGAAGGGCATTTAAAGGAGAAGATGACCAAAACAAGAAAAAGAGAATGCGGGAATCAAGGCAAAGATTTATCAAGCAACAGAGAGCTAGACAACTAGCAAAAATAGCTGCACAAAAAGCTGAACAGCTCAGAAGGGAAGAAAGGAGACGCAAATTGGAAGAATTACGTCGAAAAAATAAATATTCGAACAAAAAGAGGAGAGATCTTCTAGTTCGAGATTTCTATAATATTTATTATCCAAAAAAAAATATTGATAAAATCAATACAGAAAAAGAAGAAGTCCGAATAGCAATAAAGGAAATCATTTTGAAACAAGATGCTAAGAAAGCATCACAAGGTGATAGGAAGGCATGGGACCGAGTTAAATCAAAATTGGATGATGAAAAAAACAAAAACAAAAAAGTAAAAGTACCATCCGAAACCAAGACCAAACCCAAGAAAGCCGATAAACAAGTACAAGATCCCAGAATTGCCAGAACTGAATATCTGAAAGAACAGAAACGCTTTCAACGGGAGGCAAAACGTCTTGCAAGGGAGGCAGAATTAAAAGAGGAGATGAGACTCAGGGGAATGGACCCCGAAAAAGAATTGGTAAAAGAAAAATTAGCGTATCGAGAAATGGCCAAAAATATTCGTAGGTGGAGAACCAAATTCGAGCTCGAAAAACTGCCATTAGCTCGTTGGGCTTCCAAGTTCAAAAATGCGTCTCGTTTCTTTGATAAGAAAAAATTAGGCGACGATGCTGCTGTAGCCGACTTACTTTTCCCATATGCGGAAAATGGGGATCTTGACTTGGGATTATTGGAAACTGTATTGTATCTCAAAAGTTGCTTCCCGAAAGAAAATGATTTGCTTAGAGTTTTTGCCGAGGCAACCCGAAGATCTATGCCATTTGTACCGGGGTACTTTAATGACCGATTCTTTGTATATAAAATTGCAAGTCTTTTCTTAAAACTAAAAAAGAAAAAAATTGATGTAAATCTTTTTGATAGATCTCAACGACGAAGAAAAGTACATCGTATTGAGGATCTAAATGAAAAAAATTTCAAGTTCTTTCATTTTCGAAGATGTTTTTCTTCCAAGACGTCGTAGGGAATTTCGAATTTTGAATCTTTTGAATCTGGAAAATCATTTAGATGAAAGTGTAAGATTCAATAGTAAAGAGATACCAAATGACCAAGGTCTGATGAAAAAAAGCGAGCCTCTGATCGTCGATACAAGACAAAAGATAAGACGTTTTCTTTGGCCTCGTTATCGATTAGAAGATCTTATTTGCATGAATAGATTTTGGTGGAATACCAATAATGGTAGTCGATCTGTTATGTTGAGGGTACGTATGTATCCCAAAATAGATCATTGGGAACATATTCAAAATAGTTTGTATTTTATAAGACACAGTTTTATTTCGATAAAAGAGATTCTTCAAAATTTTGGAAATCATACCAAAAGTTTCTTGGGTACGAAACATTCGCCGGTTGCTGGACGAAATGAAGCTATAAATGAGGTAAAGCTCAAAAAAGAAGACTCTTTTTGTAGCATAAGTTCATCTCTTCCTTCTGACCGCTCCCCGTACAATGAGTTTCTTACGCTAGTTAGAAGAATAATAAGTTTGCTTAGAGATTCCATTATGGAATGGATAGGTTCCCTTTTCTCTAAACTGAGAGATTTTCTTATCAGACGGATGAGTTCGTTGAGAGATTTTCTTATCAGACGGATGAGTTCGTTGAGAGATTTTCTTATCAGACGGATGAGTTCGTTGAGAGATTTTCTTATCAGACGGATGAGTTCGTTGAGAGATTTTCTTATCAGACGGATGAGTTCGTTGAGAGATTTTCTTATCAAATCGATGAAAGAACTTTTCTCTAAACTGAGAGATTTTCTTATCAAATCGATGAGAGAACTTTTCTCTAAACTGAGAGATTTTCTTATCAAATCGATGAGAGAATTTTTTTCGAAACTTAGACTTGAACTTCAAAAAGTTCTAAATCCCCTTAAAAAGAAACTGAGAAAATTGATAGATCCGCTTAAGTTGGAAACTAAACTTATCAACTTTAGAAGTTTCCTAAGAAACCTTCTAAATGAAATCAGAGTGAAACTTATCAATTTTCTCAGTTTCCTAAGAGATATTATAGGCGGACTATTAGTTAAGCTAGAAAGACCTAGACCTTTAAGTCGTTGGGAGAAAACGCGTAACTTTTATAACAAATATATTCGTCCAATATGGTTTTTCTTAGAACTTTTTTCCTTATTTAGAAGATAAAAATTAGCCGCGATCTTGTTTACCATGGGATGGGTTTTGGAGCAGCAGGATTTGAACCTAGGACCTCCACCATCCCCAGGTGGCACGCTACCAAACTGCGTGCTACTCCGTTATAACGACCAACATCGGATTTCTGTATCTATTTAACGTCGGATATTGAATAGAGAAAAAAACTCTTTTTGCATTGACAATCTCGGAAAAATAGTCTAATATATCTAAATATTATATATATAAATATATTTAGATATATTAGAACAATACCAAGCCGCCATGGTGAAATTGGTAGACACGCTGCTCTTAGGAAGCAGTGCTAGAGCATCTCGGTTCGAATCCGAGTGGCGGCATTATTGTTAATAAGATACTATGGGTTAGTATCCCTTCCATATAATTTCCATAAAAGAATGTTTTCGTGAGAGAAATGACTCTGATATTCATATAATCATGGGGAAATTTGAAATAATTTCTATAATCATTTCAAATCTCCCGTGAGAAAAAATCAACTATTAGTTATCGCTCAAATCCACAAATAGCATTCAAAATAATATGAATTTGAATGAATTTTGATCTTTTTCCTTTTTCTATATGTCTCTATTTTGAGAATTCAAATCAAATTAGATAGATTGAATTATCTGAAATAGTTCGATCGAGAATTACTGAAATTGAAACTTATTATTTCTTGACCAAAGTGGTTCGACCCAAGTCTTCTAAATTTTTCTGACGACGTAGAGGTCGGGTAACCAATTCAAGTACATCTCTTGCATTGGCAAACCCATGAATCTGCGCAAAAGTAAATTCAACTGACCATTTAGTACTAATTCCTCTTGCTTCTAGCGGGTTAGCATGAGCCATTCCTGTGATAGCTAAATCGGGTTGTAATTCGCGTATACGTCGTATTTGATTCGAATTATCCGGTTTCTCCACAATTCGTGGTATTGGTACACACATCTTTATACATGTATTTTGTAAAAGTGATAATTCAGCAGCTTGATATCGTTTATCCATATATGGAATGCCAATTTCATGAACAATCATTCCACATCTGATTAAGAATCTTGCTAGAGAGACTTCTAGTAGATTATCTCCCATGAAAAAGACAGATTTACCATGTACCAAATCAAGATAATCCTTTAAACCTTCCCATATTCGTTCCTCCCTTTCCTCCAAACCTTGGGGTTCAACACCAAATACAGGACAAATCTTTTCAATCCAAGCACGCGTTCCGTCTGGACCGATAGGAAAAGGAGCTCCAATTAATTGACATTTTTCGCGTCTTATCAAAGTTGTCGCTGTCCGACTCAAAAATGGGTGAACACCACAAACATAAACTCCATCACCCAATGATGGAAGATCGGTATATTTTTGAGCAGGTAACCAACCTGATACCTTGATGGATTGACGTTTTAATTCTAAATTGAGTTGAGAAGCGACGTTGGACGGCAAAGATCCAAAAAGAACTAAGGAAGGATGATTTGCATATTCAACCAATTCCTCTTTTTTTCTAGAATGAAAAGTCAAAAAATTTTGACTAGTTTCTTTTCGTTCACGAACGGAGAATTCCGGTTCTGGACAACGATGTGCCATCGCAGCTAACACAGTATCTTCTCCTTGAGTAAAGGCATAATCGAGTCCATTCGCTCTTGCCACTAGAATTGGGATTCCAATTTCCCATTCTAGTTTGGGTGCCATACCTTCCAAATCCATTTTGATTATCTCTGTAGTACAAGTACCTATCCATATGATCACGCTAGGGTCTCTATCTTTTCTTATTCGAATACAAAGCTTTTTTAATCCTTCATAATCATTCAATTGAGCCGATATATCTCCTTCTTCCAATTCTGCCATTGCATAGCGAGGTTCTGCAAAAATCATTACTCCAAGTGCATTTTGCAGAAAATAACCGCATGTCTTTGTACCCACAACTAAAAAGAAACTATCTTCGATCTTTTGATATAACCAAGATACACAGCTAATTGGACAAAAAGTATGATAATTACCTGTCTCACATTCGACAGTGAGAGTTTCATCAATTTTCACTGACATAAATGATTATAACTATGTTGATTAAATCGTCGTAAATCCAAGTAAATTTTCCTTATTATTTTGATGTTTCCCCTCATCAATAGGATTGAGATAAAGGTCAGAGAGTAGATTGAATAATTCCCGATCTGGAATCTCCTTTGGCACAATACCTTCTGGTTGGGACAATATTTGATCCGCTATGTCTAAATAATATTCACATACATAGTTAAGAGATGGTTCGGATCCAACCATTTCAAATAAGGTTTTCCCTTTGACCCTCGAAACTCGAATATCTTCAATAAGAGGTAAGACTTCTATTACGGGCATTGGGCAGGCTTCTACATATTGATTGATAAGATCTCTTTTAGATGTGCGATTTCCAACCAAACCTGCTAATCGCAGTGGATGTGTACGAGCTTTTTCCCTGATAGAAGCAGTAATACGATTAGCTGCAAATAATGCATCAAACCCATTATCTGTAATAATGAGACAGTAATCTGCATAGTTCAACGGAGCAGCAAAACCTCCGCAAACCACGTCACCCAATACATCAAATAATATTATATCATATTCGTAAAATGCATTTAATTCTTTTAACAATTTCACAGTCTCTCCTACCACATATCCCCCGCATCCAGCACCTGCAGGTGGCCCCCCAGCTTCCACACAATCTACCCCTCCATAACCTTTATGAATGACATCTTCGGACCAAATATCCTCATAATGATAATCTTTGGACTGCAAAGTATCTATAATTGTAGGTATCAAAAATCCTGTCAGAGTAAAAGTACTATCATGTTTGGGATCACATCCAATCTGTAACACTTTTTCACCACGTCTAGCTAGGGCAATTGAAATATTACAACTAGTGGTTGATTTACCGATTCCGCCTTTTCCATAAACTGCTATTTTCATCTTTTGATCTCCTTTTATTTCTTTTTTATCTTCCGAACTTGTTATTCGTTTTATCTAATTTTGAGTTGAACTTTGCCTTATTTATAAATTGAATTGTAGTTGTTTGACATTGTTTTTTTTTTTTTTTTAGCTTAGCTCCCTCACCCTCATTTTATCCTGAGTAAATGGAGGAAGCCAAGCAAAGAATCCTTCATTCCCAAATAAATTATCGTTATTTCAATCAATAAATTGAAATCACCAAAGAAATCTTATCATCGATTCAGTTTTTTCTTTTTTCATAATCAAATATTTTCTTCTTATATTTTGTTATATGTATGTAATAACATACATACACAAATGTATCGTCAACCACTCATCATTTGATTCATTATAGAAAATCACAATGAATTGAATCCGGTCGATTTTTTTACCGGGCGAACGACGGGGATCGAACCCGCGCGTGGTGGATTCACAATCCACTGCCTTGGAACCACTTGGCTACGTCCGCCCCAAACTAATTGGCAGTCTCTGTCTACGGTCATTCCATTTCAAGAATGGTTCTAAGCCCCGAAAATGAACTAATAATGAAACTATTATATTATTAGTTAATAACTTGTTGCAAGATTCAACAATCTTGTAATGCAACTCTCGAACAAGTTATTGACGTTTTGTTTATTGAAACAATAATAGTTTTGGATATTTAATTTAAGATCTGAGCCAATACTTATTATTAGATTAGATATTATGCATCCATGGCTGAATGGTAAAAGCACCCAACTCATAATTGGTAAGTCGCGGGTTCAATTCCTGCTGGATGCACAGTAAACAGTTATTGTGCTCTGCTCGCAATAACTTTAAATTAGACGGAAAAAGCAGTACCAGACCTTTCGGTTTTGGTACTGCTTTCTTTTTTGCTTTTCAAAGATTGAAAGACACTAACAATCCAGAGTAATTAGCCGTCTATAGAATTAGCTTCAACAGCAGCTAGATCCAGAGGGAAGTTGTGAGCGTTACGCTCGTGCATAACTTCCATACCAAGGTTAGCACGATTAATGATATCGGCCCAAGTGTTAATTACACGACCTTGACTGTCAACAACAGATTGGTTGAAATTGAATCCATTTAAGTTGAAAGCCATAGTGCTGATGCCCAAAGCAGTAAACCAGATACCTACTACTGGCCAAGCAGCTAAAAAGAAATGTAGAGAACGGGAGTTGTTGAAACTAGCATATTGGAAGATCAATCGGCCGAAATAACCGTGAGCAGCTACAATATTGTAGGTTTCTTCTTCCTGACCAAATTTGTAACCTGCATTAGCAGACTCATTTTCGGTAGTTTCCCTGATCAAACTCGAAGTTACCAAAGAACCATGCATAGCACTAAATAGAGAGCCGCCGAATACGCCAGCTACACCTAACATGTGAAATGGATGCATAAGAATATTGTGTTCAGCCTGGAATACAATCATGAAATTGAAAGTACCAGAGATTCCTAGAGGCATACCATCAGAGAAGCTTCCTTGACCAATAGGGTAAATCAAGAAAACAGCAGTAGCTGCTGCTACTGGAGCTGAATATGCAACAGCAATCCAAGGACGCATACCTAGACGGAAGCTAAGCTCCCACTCACGACCCATATAGCAAGCTACACCAAGTAGGAAGTGTAGAACGATTAGCTCATACGGACCACCGTTGTATAGCCATTCATCAACAGAAGCTGCTTCCCAGATGGGATAGAAATGCAGACCGATGGCTGCAGAGGTAGGAATAATAGCACCGGAAATAATATTGTTTCCATAAAGAAGAGAACCGGAAACAGGTTCACGAATACCATCAATATCTACTGGAGGAGCTGCAATGAAAGCGATAATGAATACAGAGGTTGCAGTCAATAGGGTAGGAATCATTAAGACACCAAACCATCCAATGTAAAGACGGTTTTCAGTGCTAGTGATCCAATCGCAAAAACGATTCCATAGGCTTGCGCTTTCGCGTCTTTCTAGAATTGCGGTCATGGTTATAACTTGGTTTATTTAATCATTAGAAGCTCCCAAGCATACACATAAGGCTTGTTATTCAACAGTATAATATGATTCATATCTGTATGTCAACCAATATTTTGACATCTTTATGAATATTCATAAAATTCATAGTATCCTCTTCCATAAACTATATCCACATATATTGAAATGCTTTTCAATACGTAGAGCGCATTAATACCGGTATTAATGCGCTCTATTAGCATTCTTTCTTTCTTTTCACTTCAAGGTAATCAATATTATTACCTTGAAGTGAAATGTGCTTAGAGAAAACTTTTTCGATGAGTA
>BSBK01013547.1:15000-90000 GCA_027943335.1 Chamaecyparis obtusa | reverse complement strand
TCTTTTTGTAATACCCCTTTTTTTATGGATGTATTCTAGTTCATATACATTTTGTCACCTTATGGTGATTAGATGCTTAATTAATTAGATTTAATTCATATAATAAAGGTTAAAATATATTTAATAAAAATATTAAATAATGTCTAATTGAATATAATTGTTAAATGTTGATTATTGATTGATTAAAAATATTAATAATTATTTTAATATAAATTAAATGTGATTATGCTATAAGATAATCTTAATCATCATTAAATAAAAAATTAATAAGTAATCAAATGTTCATATTCAAAGGATAGCCTAGTTAATTTTATGTTGCAATAAATTAATGGAGCACATGGCTCGAGTCATCTATCAGGAATTTGAATAGTTCCTTATAGTATGCGTCACTCTTATCATCCTTTTCCAAAACATTTTGTTTCATTAGAAACAAGGAAATTGTTGAACTATGCATCATATGAAGGCTAAATATTGAGATACTCCCCATCTTCTTTTCGAGATTGAGAATCTTTATCTTCAACCCTTTGTTTGATCAACTTCCTAAATGAAAATAGACAATTTGTACACCCTAAGTCCACTTAAGAAACTTAAAACCAATTAAAAGGTATATTAAGTTGGATTACATGAGATCTTGAGTTGGTAGTGTGTGTAGATTATTTCTTTTCTTTAAGATTTTTGGTGGAGGCTTGCAAAGATTTGAATGAAATTCGACCAATCATATTGTAACTACTTGATGACTCTTTTTTTACCTTATGCATGAAGTAGAGAATGAGGATATTGTGTTCACTCTTGAAACTATTGTGGATAAATTTTGGGAAGAGATGGCACCTTATGCCCTTGGATTATGCTACAACCTAGTTGCTATATTATGATAGGCTATGATCATCTTTGAAATTATCATTTCTCCCTTGGATAACTACATATAGAGAAATGGACATTTTCTTACATGCAAGGACCCCGATTATCAATAAAAGTCTCTTTAAAATTTTTTCATCTATAATGTTGAATAAAAGTCTAGAAGATCGTGATATTGAGCCCCCCCAAAAAAACTTATTGACTTACTGCTATAAAATTTAAAAAGTTTGCGTTGACAAGTGTGTAGAACCATATCTTAAAATTATAATTGAAAGGTTATGGAAAAATATAAATAAGTATCTGAACGATCTTCTAATAGAAGTGATAAAAAATGCTTTATACCACAATCTAACTCTGACTATAGAAATAATGCACAAAGTTGGTAGTAACTACACAAATTATCAATTTGTAGTATCAAATTCTCTGAGAAAAGAAAGGTGGACATTAAACAAATTTAAGAAGGGAACATGATAAGAAATTTTTTAGTTTGGTTCTTACTTCACTCTTATCACTTCCATCTATAATGATACCTAAAGAAATATTCACAGTCATTCTTCAGTACTTGTTGCATACAAGGAACAAGTTGTTGAAGCAAAAAAGAGGAATGAAGATGAATATGATTATTTTAGATAGGATGATGTAGAAAGATGCTAGGAAGATTTCATTTAATGTTATAGGAAAACTACAAATGTGATAATGCGCTCATGACAGGCTGAACAAGACCACTTTAAGAATGGTATTGGGAGGGAGTCAATGGAGACATAAGTAGAGACAAAATATGATAGAAGATACTCCAAGTGTATTCCACAATGGAAAATCACAATAATAGGACAACCAATTTGATAGGGAGGTCTTTACTATCTAGTCCTATTTTCTCCTAGCACTTGTTTTAGGCCTTCTCTTGGCCTTCACTAGGGTTACCTTAGACCCTATTCACTAAGGGATTCTTGAAAATCTCCTCCTCTCCACTAGACCTCACTATCAAGGTATGTTTTCCCTTCTTTGTCCTCAACTCCTTTACATGAACTCATTCCTTGAATTCATCCTCATACCAAAAAATTACCATTATTTTGCAAATATGTTAGAAGGCTCCTTTTCAGATTGTTTTGATTAGTTTTGAGGTGTACCACCATCCATCTATCTTCCCTCACAAGTTGATCTCCAATAACTAGGCTTAAAGCCCTATTAGGCCCTTGTAGGTCTCCCAACTCACTTTTCCGTGCATAACTTCTAAACTCTCCAAACAAGTTGACAAGATGAAACCATATTCTGACACCATTTTCAAAGTTCTCATGGATTCACAAGTTCTTGGGTCCTCAAGTCAGTCATACTATACTTTCCTACAATCAAGCCTATTTTCTAGGCTTAATTAGGTCTCTCTAGTTTACAATGAGGGTTTGGTTTTCACACCTCTTGCCAGATTGATCAAGGACTCTCCTTAGGATTGAGTCTTTGACACCTAAGCTTCACTATTCTGCACTTGGATTGACCTCCTCAATCCCTGAGCCTTCTCTCATTTTCTAGATCACTGTCAAGCTCACTAACCAAGCATGCTCTGGCTCGCCTAGGGCTTGACTCCAAAAATCCTTCCACAACAAAATGTTAGGAATAGTCCCAAGAGATAACTGAGAGGGGGGGGGGGGTGAATCAGTTATCTACAAGATTCAATTCTTTATCCAATTAAGTATAAAATAACATTAAGCACATACACAATAAGATAATAATCAACACAATGCCACAATTTTGGTTACGGGGAAAGCCAAATCGGTAAAAACCCCGGTGGGAATTAGTACCCACTATAAACTGCACTAGAGTATAATGATCCTTGTTAGAAGATCTTACAACCTTGTTAGGAGTTGATCTTTACAATGCAATAAGTATAGTGACCTAGTCAAAGGTCAGACCCTATTAGGAGTCTTTTACAAATAACTCTATTAGGGGTAAGGACTCACTGTCCAAGAGCTCACTGCTCCAATGCTGAAGGCTACAACCTTCTGCACAACATATACACACTATATCTGGATCTTGGTGAACTATGGATTAGACCTGCTATCTTGATCAATTCCAATGAATAACATACACTCTCTTCTTTTTCACATAGACCTTCTACTGATGGCTCAATACTTTTCACCTTCTACTCTGCTCTTTTCTTCACTTCATTTTCTACTGTCTGCCATACTTAGCGATCACAACTAATCAGCTATAATTATCTTTCTCCATAAGATATAATCAAGTTGGCCTATTAGAAACTTCTTGAAATCATAATAGAGAAACAATAAAACTCTCTAATAACATCTCCAATAGCTAAATCAAGAACTCAACACAAAAGGGACTGGGCAACCCAAGATGAGTAGACATGTCGCTTCACACTATCGACTCTACCAAATTAACTGAAACTTTTCTCTCAAGCTGAAATACATTATGAATTCTTAACCAAACATTCTTAACTCATAACCAAACATGAAACCAAACACGCATATCATAATGATAAGTGCAACTACCGAAACAATACAAACATTATCGGCTCCAATAAATAATCTCAGGAAACTGTAACTGGAAAATGCAAACATCATAACTTAACTATAACTACACAACTAACTTTGTATCCATGAACATAGCTTCATATACATGTGTACAATACAGATATAAATTCACAAGGTGTTAATCTCTATTTGAGAATTCAAGGTTGTCATTAGCATCAAAGGCTATTAAACAGGTCGGTGGATCACTTACATTGAGATAGTCGGTAACCAGAAGCAAGACAAACTAGTTGGTAAAGCTTACAATTGAGTACTACATAGTTTACCAATCTGCAACAGACACTGACACTGATAGACAGTAAACATCGAGCATCACAGTATACATAGAGCAATTTATATAGTGTTTATCAAGGATCACAGAAAATGGCATACTAATCTAAAATAGCACATTCTTCTATGCAAATCGTTACAATAGATCGTAAAATAGTTTACCAAGATCGAGGAGCATTTATTGTAAAAGATACTCATTAAATGTAATGTATATCTTATTTTAATAGTTGATCTAGGTTATTTTTGCATCATAGATCTTATGGTTATGATTGTGTATTGTAACCTAATTTTTGCTAAGCGGCAAAATAGAACACTATATATTTTGTATGTTCACATCAATTTTTTATGTATGGAACTGATATATATGAATCACGGAGCACTTGAACCCATTGCCTAACTTTAAGTCAATTAGTTTACCGAGCAGAGAAGAGTAGAGATTCATCACAGTTAAGGTGAAATTTTATGAGCATTTATAGATCTATTTCAGACAATTGAGTTGTCAACTAGCAGATAATCACCTATTACTTTTTGACAATTGTAATAGAGTTTTCGATAAAATCTCTTAGCAGAGTAGACTTAATAGTCTTATGTAAATCTCTTAACCGAGTGCACACTTCATTAGTGTTGTTAATATCCTATAACTAGGTAGATCTAGAAGATCTAATATGTTACTCCTAATAGGGTAAGATCACCAAAAGTGATCAAAACTTGTAGCCTTAACAGGCAAACCTTTTCTATCTGCAGTAGTGAAGAATTTGTGGGTGTCATCCCCACCATAGTTTTTACCTTCTAACAAGAGTTTCTGCATTACCAAAATAATTGTGTTATGTGATTGTTATATTGATTTCATGTTGGTTACTTTCATAAGTTAGCTAGATGATTGATTTATGCAATTAGATTCAAGTTATTTTGGTTGGTTATTACTATTTATAGTTTTAGATCAGAAAGGTTTACAAGTGAAATTTTGAAGGAACTGATTCACCTCTCGCCTCTCAGTATCTATCTCTCCTAATTCCAACAATTGGTATCAAAGCACAGCTCTCTTGTTGAACAGTCTAACCACTAAAGGGAAAAGATCTAAGACATGGAGAGATATAAGCTTGACAAGACTATTGAGAATCAGAAGATACAAATGCGAATGTTTGTGGAATAGTATAAACAAGCTAAGGAAGAATTGAAGATATTATTGGTTGAAAGGAAGAACCTTGCAATTCTATAAAATGAAATTGGTTATCATGAAGAACCTATTGATGATATATTTGATCACATTGGATCGAGTTCTGGAAGCATCTCTGACGGATCCGAAAGCATAATCTCTGATCTATCTAAAAAGAATCTACATCTATCTGAACAAGTGAAAGCACTACAAATCGGTCAAGAATCTCAGATGGTGAGAATGGTGGACATCATGAACAATGCTAGACAAGCTGAACAAGATCAGAATCTGGCTATTGAAGATAGAAGACCGATGAATAAACAACTTCAAGCAAATGAAAGTGAGATACAGAGACTTACTGATCGTCACTTCCAAGTATCAAATCAAATGATGACTGTTAATTATCAAGAAGACTTGAAGATGTTGCAACACTTAGAGAAGATAATGAAAAACTAAGAAATGAAATAAAGATACAAAAGCAACATAATGAAATGATGAAGATAGTGTTGGAAATATTCAGGAATTAACCAAGTTACTGAGAGGGGAGGGGTGAATCAGTAACTCTGAATTTTCTTCTAATTTTAACATGTATTTTACTTTTTAACCTTTGCATACAGAAAGCATGAAACTTACAAGCATTCACAATAATGACACATAGATTTGGTTACCCAGAAACCTTCCAAAAGAAAGTAAAACTGGGGTGGGGATGAAACCCACAAAGCTTTAGTACTGCAGAATAAAGTTGGCCGGTTAAGGCTTACAATTTGATCACTTCTGATGATCTGCCCTGTTAGGAGCAATAAGGATTGCTAAATCCACCCTGTTAAAGGATTTACAAACATACAGTGAAGTATGCACTCGATAAAGAGATTTTTACAAAGACTGTTAAGTCTACCCGGTTAGAGGATTTAGTACTGATTCACCTGTTAGAATGAAACAGTAGATCTCTGCTTTGCAACTGGATTGCTGAATGAGATTCGCTGATGTACTGATCACCTTCTATGATGAATTTGTCTTTGCTGTACCTTAAACTTCTGAAGCCTTCTGTAATTCGCTTATTTCTGCCTTTCTTTCTCTTTCACATATATTCTACTTCATACATTTCATTACATCTTTTATTTCTACAACATTGTTTATATACAAGTCTCAAACAATTAATTACAATTACAATTACACAGTCGGCTTGACAAATAAACATAAGTGCTACTAAGTCGGCCCAAATATGGTTACTCGGTTCCTTCAAACTGACTCAGTGACTTTCTGATACTCGGCGTCCACTGCATTACTCGGCATCGTCATGCACTCGGTAGAAGTGAAGGCACGGTTCATACTGATCACTCGGTAGGTATTGAACTCGGTAAGCATTGGTGACTCGGTAGACAAAATGTTACTCGGTTTACATTGTCCTGATCGGTTTGTACTAACTTGCTCGGTTTGCACTGTCTGCTCGGTTTGCACTGTCTGCTCGGTTTGCACTGTCTGCTCGGTTTGCACTTGTCTTCTCGGTTTGCACTGTCTGCTCGGTTTGTACTGTTTGCTCGGTTTGCACTGTCTGCTCAGTTTGCACTGTCTGCTCGGTTTGTATTGTCTGCTCGGTTTGCATCCAGAATGTAAATAAGTGTTGTCACTAGTGGCAATTCTGCTTAATGCCAACAATCTCCCCCTTTGGCATTAGTGACAAAAACACTTATTGGCCAAAATTTATATACACGAATCGTGCTGAGTTTTATTTTGATTTTTCAAAATTTGTCTTTGTTATAGGGCTTTATACATTGTCTCCCCCTTTCAATGTGCTAACTGTTTCTTATACAAATCTATAACTGTATACATATCTCTCCTTCTATACATATCTCCCCCTTTTTGACGATAATGCCAAAGGTGCATGTACAAGTTATTTACAGAGAGAATCCAAAATTTGATAAGAAATCAGAATGTACCTTCATTATTAGTGCCAGGGTTCTATCCCAACTTTCTTGCAGAATCTTACATGTTTGTATAGCAATTTGGACTTCTGCAGAGAGTTCAATCATGTGATCTGCTATAGAGAACTGATTGTCATGAATCAATGTTCTGGAATGTTCAATGTGCTTATACATTGTATTCATGATGGGAAGGATCATGTGTTGGATGTCTAGCAGTGTAGACCGGATCCTTGAGTCTTCTTTCAGTAGATCAGACTGCATATTAGATAGATGTGAAATTTTCATGTGATGAGCAGAGCTTGAACTTGGTTCAAGTTGCAGCTTCTGTATGCTAATCTTCATATCCTCATCCATTTTATTCATTTTATCTTTGACATCCTTTGTGAACTCGGCAAAATTACATAGTCTGGCCAAAAGAGAGGTAGCATTTGAATAGATAGATTCTATGTTAGACAAAACTGAAGACAATTCCACTTGGTTAATAGCTATGTGCTGAGCAATGTGCTCAAGCACTTTATTGTTGAATCTCTTCTCGGCTCTTTCAACTAACTTTTCTGTCCCGGATGAGTCCTCATTGTATTTCTCAACTGCTTCTGCTAATTGTAACAAAACATGCTGGGAGGAGTCTACTTTAATGCCTAATGCATCAGACAAAATGTCCTTAGCATCCTTGATGATTTGATACTCCTTGTCTCTCTCCTCTTTAAGCTTCTTTTGTTTTGCTTTCCTTTGGAGGATCTCACCTATATTCTACATCTGATCTGCTGAGAGATTTGCAAAATCTAATGTAGGAATCTCTATCTCTTCATCTAGGTCTATATCCTCAACTACATTTTTACCCAAAAATTTTATACTTGGTAGAGCTTTAGGCTTATCTGTACTTAATGCTTTTATAGTAGTGACAGTAGATAAAGTAGGGCTGGCTATAGATACTGGCATACTTTCTACTGGAGAACTTAAAATATTTACACTTGAAGATTCAAAAGCTGGAAAACTTACTGCTGGAAAACTTGATGGTACAGGAGACTGCAGCTCGGTAGAAGAAATGGTAGCTGCCTCTGATGTTGCTAGGGATGATTGGACAAATTTAGAAGTTGTCACAACCATGCTTGAGGGTGTCTCAGGGCTGGATGTAGAAACTTTTACTGGAGATGTAGGAAGGGATGCAATGACTTCTGCTGCTATCCTTACAGTATCATCTACCTCAGTGTCTTCTTCTTGTTCATCGCTGTCATCTTCAATATCTTTTATTATTACAGTTTCAATGCTCGGTTGGTGAAGGTGGTATATGTTCTTCCATGTGGCTTTTGCAGCCTTCACAACCGATTCAATATTGTTGATCAAAATCAAACAAGTATTGAACTTCAATGTCATTTTATTTTCATTTTCTTTTAATGCCTTCTTTACTTCATCATTATTCAAGCTCGGCATCAACTATCTTAGGTTTTGATCAAATATGTCTATCACCGTTTGCCTTGCATTGCTCCATCTCATTTTTATTGGATTCAATAGAACTGCTGGAACCTGTGGGGTAATTTCTTCAGGAGATTATTTCCACTGTCCCATCTTCTCAACAACAACATCTTCTATTTCCTTCTGTTCTGCTTCCGATCTGGTTTCATATCTCAAGGATTTTATGTTACTTACTCCAGATCCTGATCCATCTCTGAAGAGTTTGAGCTTTTCTTGAAGGCTTAGAGGAGGCCTTTTGAATACTATGTCTTTATCTACCTTTTCTGCCTTGCCTCTTGTATTTCTCCTTGTAAACACAGCAGTGGGAGGCACAGATGCCTTAGTGATGAAAACTTTTCCTTTCTTCTTTGCAGGTTCTGGTTCCTCTGTTTTCTCATCTTTTTCCTCTTCTTTTTCATCTATTTCTTCTTTATCCTCGATTATCATTTGCATTTTAGCTATTCTTTTCTTTCCTTTGTTTACCGCCTATGGAAGCTTTATGCTTAGTTCAATTCTCACCTTAGCTTCATCATATGTTCCAAAATATGGGGCTTTGGGATTGACAGGCTGATTTAGAAGAGCTTCAATGATGTTCTTGGTTTCATCAATATTTACCTCATAAGGAAGAGGTTTTACATATACAGTTCTCGGTTTAACTACTTGAATATACACATTATCACAATCTACCATAAAACAGATGTCATCTTTGTAATCTTCCACCAACTTCTGTGGAATCTGGAATCTATCATTCATTTTCTCTTTGAAAGACTCAAAATAATTATCCATGATGCTTTCAAAGTTTTCACCCATTTCTGCGATGTATTCATTTATTTCATAGAGTACTGGCACATCTTTTCTCCATACAACTTTTCCTTTTGAGGGGAAGAATTTCTGAACATAGAAGAATAAACAGACTAACAAGGATCCAAACTTATATGGATTGTTTTTGGAAGTTTTGATGCTTTCCATGTTCTTGTTGAACTGTTTCAACAATAAGTCTGCTAGGTCAAATGTCAAGTTGTTTTTGACCACTTTGTATGCTAGGTCAATAGCTTCATAGGAGACACTGTTCTGTCGACTAGAACTGTAAATCTTGTGGGCAATGATATGTGTACCAAACTTCAGTTCAGCGTCGGTAATGCTGCTAACTTTCATGCCTCTACCATCCCACTCGGCTAGGGTTTTCTTCTCTAGTTCTGTCCGACCTAGGGTTTTGGTAGTTTTAGCTTTGTTCAACATGGGAAGACCGGTGACTTGTTGAATCATTTTCTTCGTGATCTCAATAGGTTGCTCAAGCCAAATCTTTCCATCGTGTACTCGGCTGAGAATGTACCTAACCCATTTATCTCAAAAGTTTCGAGGAAGATGTGCAATGTGGACTAAACCCTTATCTTCCAGATGTTTGTGCTCGGGTTTCAAAATACCATCCACACATAGTTCCTCACGCACAATGTCTAGTTCTAGGTTTCCCATTTCTTGAATTGAACAGTTAAAATGATTACGGATATCGTTGATAAGCAGTACCTTAGGAGGAATCTGAGATTGAGCTCCGTTCAGATCTAGGGCTGCTGCAATTGCGGGCACGATCTTAAAATCTGGTGCTTTCCACTCCCCTTGAACTAACATATCAGATCCTTTCTTCGCTGAAGTGCTGGATGATGCCATGGTAGCTCACAGAAAATTCCTTTTGCAAGAGTATTAAATCATCGGGTTGCCCTTGAAGTTTTCTGCTCTCAAAGTGCTAAAGATTCGCAGTGAAGAATGAGTTCGATTACTTGCTTTTTGTTTACAACTCTGTCATTAATGCTCATTTCAAATTAGGGTAGGAATTCTGACAGACTGTCACCCACTAAGAATTAATTGCTCGGAAAAGACTTCGCAACTCGGTGAACTCGAGAATTCATAATGCTCCGACCTCGCTCGGTAAAGACAGGTACCGACCTTGCTCGGTGAAGACTATACCGACCTTGCTCGGTGAAGACTATACCGACCTTGCTCGGTGAAGACTATAACGACCTTGCTCGGTGAAGACTATACCAACCTTGCTTGGTGAAGACTATACCGACCTCCCTGTGATCTCACTGCATCTTGCATGCTGATTTAGACTTTTCTTTTTATTTCGGTTCTGGAACTGCTTGAGATTGATCTATGAGAATACAGTTCCAGTGCTTCCTTGGAAATTTAATTTGAGTCGGTAGAGCCATCCATTCCATTACTTGGACTGGATTGCTCGGTAGCTTTAGGAATCCATTTTTGTCTCACCTGTTTCCTGACCTTAGTTGCTTCATTCTTCTTTCCTTCTTCAATTCCATTAGCATTCATGCAGTTTCTAGCTATGTGACCGAGTTTAGTGCATTTGAAACATCTTACAGTAGTATCTCTTTTCCTTAGATGATGTTTTATGCAATTCATGCCAATGTGTCCATATTCTCCACAGTAATGACATCTACACCAGGTTTTGTAGTCCCATCCAAACATTGCTTTCACAATTTGTTCTGCTGGATTAAATGTCTTAGATCTGCACTCGGATGCCTTGTGACCTTGTTTGCTGCACTTGTGACAATTACCTCTGAATCTAGGTTTTTCCCTGCATTCATTTGCTTTGTGACCAGGTTGATTGCAGCTATAACATTTTCCATTGAATTCTGCTTTTTCATTGTTCCAACATTTATTTGAAGTATGTCCTATTTTACCACAATGATTACAAGTAGGTTTTTGATTTCTTTTAGTACCTTGCTTAGAGGATTCGCCTTCTTCTTTGTATCCAAGTCCTGCTTTTCCTTTTTGCCTATGAAGATTTCGTTCATACAGCTGATTCAAGTCTTCTTGACTTTTCAGCATTCCTTCATTGATTTGTTTTTCAGCGTTTAGGTCATCCATCAATCTTAGATTGATTTCCTTTTTAGATCTTAGTTCTTCTCTTGTGTTTTCTATTTCTGATCTTAGATTTAGAATTTCTTCATTTGTATGAGAGATCTGATCAATTAGATTTTCTAGCTGAAGGGTTTTGTTTTGGACTTCAATGTTTCTTCCATCTAATTCATCTTTCAACTTGTTTCTCTGTTCCAAGATCTCACAGAATCTTGTAGAGTGTAGTTCTTGTTCTCTTTTCAATTTTATCACTTCTTCCTACAGAGACCCATTCTTTTCTAGGAGTTCTTTGACAGCATTGTTTGCTTCATCTGAGTTATTTGAGGGAAGAAGATCTTCAATCTTTTCTTCAATGTAATTCTGATCATTCATCTGATTTGCAAGTTCCTTCCTTCTTCTTAGGGATTGGGAAAGATGTTCTTTTGCTTCTTTGAGTTTAGCTATGGCCATTTCCAGATCTAGCTTTTCATTTTCAATCACCTTGTTCAGTTTGAATACCTCCATTGTCCCGGATCTTTGCTCAAGCTAGTTAAGCTTTGTCTTGAGAACCAATGCAGCTCTGATACCAATTGTTGGAAATATTCAGGAATTAACCAAGTTACTGAGAGGGGAGGGGTGAATCAGTAACTCCGAATTTTCTTCTAATTTTAACATGTATTTTACTTTTTAACCTTTGCATACAGAAAGCATGAAACTTAAAAGCATTCACAATAATGACACATAGATTTGGTTACCCAGAAACCTTCCAAAAGAAAGTAAAACTGGGGTGGGGATGAAACCCACAAAGCTTTAGTACTGCAGAATAAAGTTGGCCGGTTAAGGCTTACAATTTGATCACTTCTGATGATCTGCCCTGTTAGGAGCAATAAGGATTGCTAAATCCACCCTGTTAAAGGATTTACAAACATACAGTGAAGTATGCACTCGATAAAGAGATTTTTACAAAGACTGTTAAGTCTACCCGGTTAGAGGATTTAGTACTGATTCACCTGTTAGAATGAAACAGTAGATCTCTGCTTTGCAACTGGATTGCTGAATGAGATTCGCTGATGTACTGATCACCTTCTGTGATGAATTTGTCTTTGCTGTACCTTAAACTTCTGAAGCCTTCTGTAATTCGCTTATTTCTGCCTTTCTTTCTCTTTCACATATATTCTACTTCATACATTTCATTACATCTTTTATTTCTACAACATTATTTATATACAAGTCTCAAACAATTAATTACAATTACAATTACACAGTCGGCTTGACAAATAAACATAAGTGCTACTAAGTCGGCCCAAATATGGTTACTCGGTTCCTTGAAACTGACTCAGTGACTTTCTGATACTCGGCGTCCACTGCATTACTCGGCATCATCATGCACTCGGTAGAAGTGAAGGCACGGTTCATACTGATCACTCGGTAGGTATTGAACTCGGTAAGCATTGGTGACTCGGTAGACAAAATGTTACTCGGTTTACATTGTCCTGATCGGTTTGTACTAACTTGCTCGGTTTCCACTGTCTGCTCGGTTTGCACTGTCTGCTCGGTTTGCACTGTCTGCTCGGTTTGCACTTGTCTGCTCAGTTTGCACTGTCTGCTCGGTTTGCACTGTCTGCTCGGTTTGCACTATCTGCTCGGTTTGTATTGTCTGCTCGGTTTGCATCCAGAATGTAAATAAGTGTTGTCACTAGTGGCAATTCTGCTTAATGCCAACAGATAGATGAGGATAATTCTAAAAAGATTCATGACTTTCTAACCAATCAAAGAAGATTTGGGAATAGAGCTGGTATAAGCTACATCGATGAAGGAGAATCATCTCAACAACCTGAAAAAGTCAACAACAATCAAAGTCAAAAACCTAAAGTGTTGGCATGTTATCACTATGGAAAACCGGGACATACATCTAATATGTGTAGAAGCAAAGCACAAGGTAAACCTCCTGTCACTCCTAAATTTAATGGATATTGTTATTACTGTGGTAAGTTTGGACACCTAGCTTATGAATGCAGAGCTAAACAGAATGATATTGCTAACAATGCTACTATGGAGAAGATATGCTATACTTGTAATAAGCATGGACACACTGCACGAGAGTGTAAGGTAAAGATGAAGCAAGTATCGACTCCTAAGTAGAAAACACAATGAAAGTCCTATCAACCAAAGAGACAAGGTAACTCATATGTATGGGATTATAATACATGGACTAACTATGTTGTATGTGGTCAGTATGGGCATATTGCAGAAAATTGTTATATAAAAGGTTGGATTGGACAATCTAGAAGTTGGACAAACAATGGAATGGCCTGTATGCACTGTCACAGAGTCGGTCATTGAAGCAAGAATTGAAGAGACTGAGCACTAGATGAAAACCATATATTTGAAAGTGGATATAACATTGCAGAAATCATGAAGTTAAGGAACACTATGTGGAAGAAAGCATCTAATGAAAATGCTGAGTCAAGTAACACTTTTGGTGAAACCTCATCCACTAGATTAGGTGACATCGGTACCTCCACTTAAGTTGACAAAGGTATGTACATAACTGACATTTCAAATTGATCATATTTTACATACAACTCCTTATATATGATGTGTAATATACCAAATCTACATGAGTAAAGATGCACTATGGTCTATGTGTTATGAGCTAACAATGTCATATAGTCGGTAAAAGAAAGACTGAGTTGGTTACCCATGGGTAATCACTATACAAGGTTAATCGACAACAGTCCAAACCGATGAGAAAACTCCTATGTTAACCGAGTAGATATAATTGTAGACATCACTGAGTCGACAGTTGTTTTGTACTGAAAGTTAGGTCACGCATTTAATGCATGAAAGTTTGAGCAGGAATATCAAAAATTCTATAAATACACATAAAACAAAGTTCATTGTTACATTGCAATTTCGAAGAACGAAGATTTCACAGAGAAAGAGTTCAAGCTAAAGATTTTTCAGACAGATTCAAAAAGCTACTATAGATCGAACCGACAACATTCTTTGATGACTCTGAGTAAGTTCATTTTCTACCAAACACTTGTTATCCTCTTTCTTACCGAAACCCTAAAATCAATTTATGGCATCAACATCGTCTGCAAGAAAATTGCAACACATTGAGAAGGAAGTAGAATTAATTGTTAGGGAAAATTTCACTGAAGCAAAATTTAAACCACACCCTAAGGTTGTAGTACAAATGGATGATATGGGTGTGTTCTCAAGTATACCAGATAGGGTTTTATTAACAAAAGATGTAAGGGCCTATATTCAATGCAAAATCAAAGAAGTAGGTGATTTTGAGACTATTGCTACTTATCAACAAGTTTGTGGACCAGATGGAAAATTAAAAGCTAGATATAATAAGATTGAGGAATCAGGGTTATCTTACTTCACATACTACCCGCAGACATTCAGAACAGACTGGATAAGAATCGTGTTAAGAAGATTTCATGATGGTAAATTCTGGTTGGATAAACCTATTGAGGTCACAAAGAAAATTATCAGTAAGGTCACTGGGTATCCTACAATCGACAAGGCAAAAGCCTTCCACAGTTCGTCTCATCCTGACGTGGAAAAGAACATTGGAGCTCAATGGGACAGAAGGGCACTAAAGATTTTGACAATCAAAGACCCAGCAATCAAATTTGTAGCACATGTAATCAGGTACAAAATATACCAATCAAGTAGACTCAACAGTGTACCCTGCAACACAGTAGACATGGCGTACAAAATTGTGAAGAGAGATCACTAGGTAGATCTTGCTAAAGTTTTACTACATCAACTACAAGAGAATACGAAGACAATAAGAACAAAGAAGTCTAATACATGTAAGTACAGATCACTACTTGTCTGTCCATTCTTCTATCTACAAAAATATGTACCTGGTATTGGTAAAGTAAATTGGCAAACAGACAAACTAATAACTGGACAAATTAGTGAAATGATGGACAACTTAGGAAAGAATCTGAATATGGAATTTGATGCATACTTCAAATAATTTAAGACCAAAATGAATCAAAGGAGTAGAATTCTGAGGGAATTAGTGAAGAAATTTGAAAATGACATATGTTTTGTAGTCAGTACAGATCATTCAATGATAAATGTTGTTGAACATAGATCAAAATGGCTGGCACCGATGGGATATGAAATGAATTATGATTTCACATTGAAATCTATTAATGCACTATTTGCATTACTGATAGACATCACTGCCACTAGGTTCAGCACATATCAAGAAACTAAGTCACGAATCACTATAGACATAGAGAACGGGAAAATGTCTCGAAGGGCAAAGAAAATGAAGAAAGATCTCACAACAAAATTTGGAAATATATCAGAATCATCTGAGGAGTCACCAGTTAAAGACACAATCAAAGGTCAGTTACAGTTGGCTGACAAGCCCTATGATAGCGAAAAATTGAGTCAGACAAAGAAAAGGATCCCACACTAGTTCCTCCTACCAATGAATAATAGAAAATGTAGTTACCAATACAAAAAGGTATGAAAACAAGGTTGTCAAATGCAGTCTCATCCCCTTCGAAGCAAGAATAAATAAAAGTTACAAAATTGAGGGCACCTACACCAAAAAGGAAATATATTAAAAGAAAGAACAAGGCTATAGCTGAGGCACCAAAGAAAAGAAGAAAATTGGTAAGAAGTAAAGAAGATCTCGAGCAAACTGACAATGAAAATGATACTAATCAATTCGAGGTGGTCATAAATAAGGTAAAAACAATAGATGAAATAATTGAAGACATAATTGAAAATGGAAATCTTACTAATCCAGGAATAGATAAATTTGACAAAATGTCAACTGAGGACCAAGCAAAGTTAGAACATGTTGTCATCTAGATGATGATAAAATTCAAGAAAGTACTAATGGAATTCGCCTGTGCATTACCAAAGGAATTGGATGACAAAATTAATGAAAAATGAGCTATTGCACTAGATACCGAGAAAAGGAAAAGAGAAAGATCCTTAGTTCATGCAACCTCACATCTAAGCTTTGGAGAACTGGAGGAATATATGAATAAATATCAAACAAGATTTATGGTAAAGAATCAAGCCATGCAGATAATGGATGAAAATGTGGCTGATATGGATATCACAAGTGACTCCTTATGGACATCAATTCTGAAAGCCGAAGAAAAAGATGAGGAGGAAGCATTCCTGAAATTGTCTAAAAAGAGACAAAATTCCAAAGGTAAAGGTATTTACATTGATGATAAAAAAGGAAAGAAGTCAAAGGACACCAGTATATCAGTTACAGAGGTAATTGATATCACCGAACAAAAGGAATAGATAAGTGTTTCATAGGATGCACCAGATCGAGTAGAGATCCAACTACAGAAGAAAACTGATGACAATGTACTCATTGAGGACATTACAAATGGTGATCCTGATGAAAAGGATGATGCAGATGTGAATATTGCACCGAATCGAGATGAAGCACTAAACACTGAAAGTGTATTCACATCTTTATCGGGTGAACTTCCAATACTTATAGAGGTAGCTGAAATAATTTCTCAAGTATAACCTAATGACTCACATCCCGAGCAAAATAAGGACACAAGAACCTGAGCAACCTGTAGATACAAATGAGCCTAACAAAAAAGAGGCACAATCCATAGAAACCAAGGAAGCAGAAGAAATTGAGGCAACCAAGGTGAACCCACCTGACACTACATCTGAAGCTCCCACTCATTCCACTGAGACAACAGCCACTGAGGAGTAGAAGAAGGAAGAAACTATGTTAACTGGGCAAGATATTCTAAAGATTGGAGATCAAACTATTGTTTTTATTGAGAAGAAGTCACCTCTTGCACTGAAGAAAAAGAAGAAGACAAGAAAAGGGCCGGTCACCATTGATGAAGTAATAATTATACCTGAATGTGACCCGAGGACCCTAAGCCCCGAGGAATTGAGTAAATATGGGGAGTTATGTTCAAGGAAGGTGGCACAAGAAAAGTTGAAGCAAGAACATAAACGCAAAGAAGTGTTAACTAATGTGAGGGATATTCTACAATAGATAGTACCTGAGGTAAACATTGATGAGAATACTCCCATCATAGATTAACTTGCTACACTTGCTGACAAGATCAATGGCCCAGATATTTATGCAGATAAAAGAATTGAAGAAAGGGAAGAATCTATGATATAGGATAAATTGGCAGAAAGAGTTAGCAAAGATGTTTCCATCAAGAAGGTAAAATTATCTGAGGTAATTATCGAGGTAAAATCTATCACCTAGATAATTTGTCAATTTGTGATAAAGCTTTGTACTATAGACACCTTCACTATTGAAGTCAGTGAAAAGATAAAAGGATTGGAAGCTGAAATAAAGTTAAGTACAACAACAGCTATAACCGAGCCTCATGCTTTCTCGAAGCATATTCACCGAGTTCAAGAACTCTGGCGGTTGATAGCAGATTTGAGGAAACAAGAAGAGCACATCACTGATCAGGTCATAGAGTTACAAATAGAACTCATTCCATAGCTGAAAATTTTTGAAGACATATTGTCAAAGCCAAGCAACTAGTTGCAACACCAGAGATTTCGGTGTTAGATAATATCTTTGACATGCATGCACAAGTCAGTCTTGAGCATCTTGCTCTTACCAACTTGAAAGAGGAATGGGAAAACCTCTTGAAGTCAGTGAAGAAAACCCACCAACACATTTTTGACAAGATGTAAGTATAGTTTTCTTTTGTATTTGGCATTATTATCAAAAAGGGGGAAAAGATGTATATGCCAAATAAGTATATTTTTTCTATGTATACTACATACTACCAGGAGTATGCACCGAGGGGGAGTACTTAGTACTCAAATTTTTTTGATATGGATATGTATATGGCAAAGATATAAGGTATATATAGAACATTTTGTTTATATACATTAAAGAAGTTTTGATACTAATGCCAAAGGGGGAGATTTTTAATCTCTATTTGAGCATTCAAAGTTGTCATTAGTATCAAAGGCTATTAAAGAGGTTGGTCAATCACTTACATTGAGATAGTCGGTAGCTAGAAGCAAGACAGACTAGTCAGTAAAGCTTACAACTGAGTACTACATAGTTTACTAAGCACCAGCAGACACCGACACTAACAAATAGTAAACATCAAGCATTAAAATATACACCGAGCAGTTTATACAGTGTTTACCAAGGATCACAGAAAATGACATAGTAATCTAAAATAACACATTCTTCTATGCAAACGGTTACAACAGATCGTAAAACTATTTACCAAGATCGAGGAGCATTTATTGTAAAAGATACTCATTAGATGTAATGTATATCTTATTGTAATAGTTGGTCTAGGTTATTTTTGCACCGTAGATCTTAAGGTTAGGATTGTGTATTGTAACCTAATTTTTGCTAAGTGGTAAAATAGAACACTATATATTTTGTATGTTCGCATCATTTTTGTATGTATAGAACTGATATATATGAATCATAGAGAACTTGAAGCCATTGCCTAACTTCAAGTCAATCAGTTTACCAAGCAGAACAGAGTATAGAGGTTATCAGATTGAGTAGAATTAGAGAAGGCTACAGAGCAGAACAGAGTAGAGATTCATCATAGTTTAGGTGATATTTTATGAGCATTTATAGATCTATGTCAGATAATTGAGTTGTCAACTAGCAGATAATCACCTATTACTTTCTGAAAATTGTAATAGAGTTTTAGATAAAATCTCTTAGCAAAGTAGACTTAACAGTCTTATGTAAATCTCTTAACCAAGTGCACACTTCATTAGTGTTGTTAAAATCCTATAACTAGGTAGATCTAGCTGATCTAATATGTTACTCCTAATAGGGTAAGACCACTAGAAGTGATCAAAACTTGTAGCCTTAGCATGCAAACCTTTTCTATCTATAGTAGTGAAGAATTTGTGGGTGTCATCCCCACTACAGTTTTTAACTTCTAACAAGGGTTTCTACGTTACTAAAATAATTGTGTTATGTGATTGTCATATTGATTTCATGTTGGTTACTTTCATAAGTTAACTAGATGATTGATTTATGCAATTAGATTCAAGTTATTTTGGTCGGTTATTACTATTTTTAGTTTTAGATCAGAAAGGTTTACAAGTGAAATTTTGAAGGCACTGATTCACCCGTCCCCTCTCAGTACCTATCTCTCCTAATTCCAACACAAGGCTCTATCATAACCAAACTGATAAGATCACATACAGAACTCTGTTTGTAACACTATCAGGAACACTATTGATACAATCAACTATAGAACTATTTGCACTTAGAATAACCTTTGTGCCTATGATATCATGGTAATAACATATCTAAGAAACATATGCCTAAGGCTCTCTACATAAAACTTCAATGCACCCTGCTTACCATATGTTGTCATCAATGACAAACATATAGTCAACACTGTCTTGCTGGCAAATCTCCAACAATCTCCCCCTTTGGCATTGATGGAAACATATGAAATGTAAAACACCACCAATCCAAAAGTACAATAGTATTATAACATTCTCCATTTCCTCAACAAAATTCCCCCAAGGATGAATCCTCCAATTATTGCAAATTCTACTATGAACTCCCCCTTTCTTCATACTTTGGTTTGTTTTTCATGTCTATATATATACTCCCCCTTTGACATAAATGGACAAGGCTTCCAAAAATAAATAAGCATAGGTACTACTCCTGAAGTAGAGTAGTCAACCATTCATCAGTCACTAAGGACTGATGCACTATTGCAAACTCTAATTAGATCTAGGGAAGGCGATTACTCCCAGCTTCTCCCTGAGATACTCAAATGTATCTTTTGGAAAAGGCTTTGTGAAAATATCTGCTAGTTATTCTTTAGTACTCACATAATCTAATTTTACTTCTTTCTCTACAACTTTCTCTCTTAGGAAGTGATATTTTATGTCAATGTGTTTTGTCTTTGCATGCATCACGGGGTTATTTGACATATTGATTTGGCTAGTGTTGTCAAAACGAATAACAATAGGATAGTCAATTTGGATTCCAAAATCTTTTATCATCTAATTGATCCAAACAATTGTAGAAAAATTTAATTCTGTTGCCACATACTCTGCTTTTGTTGTTGACTGAGAAATACAATTCTTCTTCTTTCTTGTCCAAGTAACTAGTCTATCACCAAGAAATGTTTCTCCTCCTGATGTGCTCTTTCTATCATCAACGCAACCTGCCCAATCTGTATCTGTATACACATGAAGTTCTATATTCTTCAAGTTGGGATACCATAAACCATAGTCTATAGTACCTTTCAAATATTTGAATATCCTCTTTACTGCCATAAGATGACTTTGTTTAGGTTCTGCTATAAATATTCCAACAATACCAACTGCATTAGAAATGTCTGGTCTAGATTGAGTAAGATATATAATTTTACCAATCATATACTTATATAGAGTCTTGTCTACTGCTATAGAATCATCATCTTTTGAAAGGTTTCTTCCTATTATCATAGGGGTTCCTACTGGCTTGCAATCATCAATCTTAAATTTCTTCAATATCTCTTTTACATATTTAGACTGATTAATGAAAATACCTTTGTCTATCTGCTTCACATTTAGTCCCAAAAAGTACTTAATAGGTCCAATAATGCTCATCTCAAAATTGCTCTATATTATTTTAGCAAATTTTGCACTAAGCTTGTCATTACCATTAAAAATAATGTCATCAACAAAAATAGCAACAAGTAATAATCCTTTAGGTGTCTTTGTTATGAATAAGTTATAATCTGCTGCTCCTTTTTTTAATCCAATCTTAGTTAAGTAACCATCTAGTCTTTCAGACCGTGCTCTAGGGGCTTTCTTAAGTCCATAGAGGGATTTCTTCGGTCTGCATACCATATCAAGTTTGTCAGATAGGTTGAATCCTTCAAGCTTCTCTATGTATACTTCTTTCAACTCTCCATTCCAGAATGTTGACTTGACATCCATCTAATATACCTTGAAGTCTTTGAATTTTGCATAGGCTAGAAATAAATTTATGGCTTCCAATATTCTTATAGGGGAAAATGTATTAGAGTAATCAATTCCTTCTCTCTGCACATATCCTTTACATACTAGTCTTTCTTTGTTTCTTACCACTGTAACATCTTCATTCATTTTGTTTCTGAATATCCACTTGGTTCCAATCACATTTTTGTCACTAGATCTAGGGACCAATTCCCATGTATCATTCTTAATTATCTTATCTAACTCTTCTTTCATTGCTTTATGCCAATATAAATCATTACATGCATCTTCAACACTTAAGGGTTCAATTTGTGAATGTAAACATACCGCTTCATCAACTGTTGAACTCTTTTCTTTTGATCTTGTCATGACTTTTATGTTCTGATCTCCAATGATATCTTCTTTAGAATGGTATCTAGATGTGAATTTTGTAACATTAGGTGTGACTCTCTCATCTGTCTTTTGTGTTTCTTCTTCACTAGTTTCAAGATCATTGAATAAAACATCAACGCTGTCAAACATTTCTTCAACAAATGCTTTTCTACTGGTAGGTTTAGATTCTTCTTCAATCATAGGTGCATAATCATGATATCTTTCTTGAATCATAAATTTTTCATCAATCTTTACATGAGCACTATTGGAGCTCAAAAATTCAGCCTATGTTTTTGAGTCCATATTCAAAAAATTGTCTAAGTGTTGGAATTAGTCTTTTGAAAATCATAAAAGACGCTTAGTTTGAGGTGCATGGAAAATAGGGCCTGTTGTTTTTCATGATGAATCATTGGGGTAGGGTGTTCATTTCCTTTCATTTGACATATGTAGTGGGTTTGAACCCTCATTTTTTAGTTTTGGCATGTTTAGGGAATAGGCTTTTGGAGGTGTTCCCAGAATTCTACATTTTTTGTTGTCCATAATTGTATTAAATGGTCCACTTCAGAGGATTGTATCATTTACCCAGTGATTGATCATTGCATGCCTATTGTTGCAACATACTGTAGGCATGAGAGTGAGTCATCTTGCCAATTTTCAGCTCCCCATGTTCCCGTTTAGTCACTTTTCCATAGCCATTCTGTTTGCAGATGTCAAAATTCTTTGAGTGTGCATTGTCCAAATTTCTAAGTGGCCTACTTTGAGGCTTTGTAATTTTCACCCTGTGCGAGGTCCAAAAAAGTTGAGACTTGTTTCATATTGTAAAACTGGAAAACTACTTGCTTGAAGATTTTGTGGTCTCTGCCAATCCATTTGATTACTTTCCTAGGCCAATTCCAAACCCAAATTCTTCTTATTTCATTGCTTCTTTTTCTAAATATATCTAATAGGCTAACTTTGGCATTTTATTATGATTGGCATTTCAAATTTCTAAGGAAGCTAGTTATGGATTCATCTTCCTTGTATGAGGGTGAATCATTTCTTAAGTTGACGGTTCCTGAAAGTTTCAGTGGGTGAGCTTTCAGAGCTAGTCCCAGAGGGGACTTGTGTGATTTTGGTAGTGCAGACAGACAATGTTTCTAAGTGGCTATGTTTGATCATTATTATATTTTGGCTAGAATCTTCTAGGAAGTCCTCCTTTAACCATCATACTTTCATGTTGGGGATCAATGTATGCTCCTGATGGCATGTTCTTGTGAGGCTGTTTGGTTAGTTTTTAAAACTGCTCCTGGATGTCAATCAATGTTACAAGTCAAATTTGCAAAGGCACTGTGAATTGAATAGGGTGTGTGAATTCTTGATGAAGTGTGGTTTTGTTTTCATCAAGAGAAGAATCTTGATAAACAAAGGAAAATGAGAAGCTTCAAGGCTGGCTGCATGCATATGTACTAGAAATGATTTGAGAAGGTGTAAGCTTTGCATTGGTGCACTATGTTTTGAAGTAATTACCAGTCAAGCATGGAGTGTTTGAAAGATAAATGAAAAAGATGCTGAATTGATAAAATTGAAGAGGAACTTGAAGTTCAAGGCCACTCCAATTCCCAACTTCTATCATGAAGGAGGTCTTCCCTTGGCAGAAATAAAAAGATTCCACCAACTTGTGCAAAGTCTCCAAAATTTGGAAGGAAGAATATAGGCCAGGGGACAATTCTGAGTAAGTCTTTGCACACTTTGAAGCTTGTATCTAATCAAGAGAAATATATGTATGTGTTAGGAAGTGCAAAGACACTTTGTCGGCTACCAGTAGTGTTTCATTTTGAAAGATGGTACCAAGTTCCCCAAGGCCCCGGTTGAAAAATTCTTGAAGCGGATGGTATAAAATTAGTAGGTATCAATTTAATGGAAGATTAACATCCTTCTAGAGAAGGTGTTGTACCTGCCTTGGGTACATATTCAATTCCCAAAATCCTAAATGTATCTCAAGATACAAATTCAACTAAAAATGAAAACTTGAAAACACTAATGCAAAGAGGGTTTGTAGGGATTGCATGTCAAAATGGTTTGAAGGGGAGTTGGAAGCCCTGCGTTAAATGCATGTAAGGGAGCCAGTATAAGCCCAAAAGGGCTGCTTGCGCAATGATAATGGGAAGGCAACACACTCACCGACTAGAGATGTGTGTGGATTTGAAAGAAGATGTATTCACATTGCAAGGCCATGACATGGTTCACACATAAACCAAGGTTTGCATGAGAAACTAGGAGGATGATGAGGCTGCGAAATTTATTTGAAGCTTGTGCATTGCTTTAGTGGTCAATAGTAAGGTGGATGTTTGCACAAATTAAAATAAATTCAAAGAAGAATTTGGTAGGTAGCATGACCCTACAATCATAAAAACCATGGGTGTGTGTGAATATGTAGGAGATTGAAGAGTGCTCACGTTGGCATGTATAATAAAACAAATATGAAAAGGGACGGCTCATGCAAAATGGATGCAAGCTAACATTTTACATGCCAGGGCAAGTGTAAAACAAAGAGAGGCTCTAGCATAGTGACTTCCAAACTTTTTGTAGGGTAGCCTTGTGTGATTTAAGTGGAGATGCTAGCAATTAAAAAGGGGAGACTCACGCATGAACACATGAACCTTGTATGTGTGTATTAAAATATGCTTGCAAATAAAGAAATATGCAGTAAATGAGCACTCACATAGGCATGATGTAGGGAGCCTTGCGAAAAGACTAACTGAATCTACAAATAGGATTGAATGCATTCAAAAGGGGGCTTGCACAAATTATCATATAAGAGGGCTGCCTAACATTTTGAAAGGGGACAAACTAGTGTGTATCTGGTTGAATGAATGAAGGCCTGTGCAATGAAAGGGATTGGAAGCTAGCGTAAGATGATAAAAGGGGTCTTCCTACCCAGCGTGAGAGGGCATGGAAGATGTCAAGTCCAAGGGGGGGATGCCTCATGCAAGAAATGTGAGGCTTCTAGTCTAAGATACAAGTGAGCCTACGTAATGAAAGAATGCCACCGCGAGAAGCTACTAAGCATAAGGTGACTACGTGCACATATTTACTAAGAGGAAAGCCAATGATATGATTGGAGACCAGCACAATGGAGGCTACTCAGGCATCATTTTGGTTGGATTCCCTGCGTAATATGTTAGAGGAGGGTTGGCATTTTAGCAGCATGCATAAACCAATATGGGGCCTTGTGAAAAACCAAAGGAGTTTACACATATAAAACAAATGGGGTGGGTACGTATCTAGTGAAGGGCTTCCATGCATGGGTTGCACTGTAGGGATTAGTCCCACATTCACCCACGTTTCGTTAAAAGATGTATTTAAAAGAAAAGATGCCACTATGCAATGTAAAGAAAGGTGGAGAGTGGAAGCCATTAAGAGTGGGCCATCTGGATTTGGTGGGCCCTAGTGTGTACCAGCTGGGTGGATACAAACTATACATTTTAAATGAAATATTTTAAAACTCTAGAAATTTTAATCCCAGATTCATTCAAAATTGGGAATTTGAAGTGTTTATATGAAATGGTGCTCACACTAAAGGTAGGTGAAAGAGCGGAGGCTCTCTGCATGCGACCGCTTGGAGGGTACCTTGGGATGTGTGCCAGTGGGCCTAAGAGAGAAGACATTTTGTAGAAAGGTGACAAACAATGATGAGGACCTGAGGTGACACATGGCATCTAGTCATGCACTCACAGAACCAAACCAATAGTTAGTGAAACATCATGCGATTCAGAGGTGATGGTTAGTTAACTGCGGTTGCTGAGTTGCTGGATGGATGGTAGTTAGGAGGAAAGATTTGGAGATTGTGAGAACACATAGTCACCAGGTCACTGGATGATCCAAGGTTAGGCCTCAACATTTAGAGATCTAGAGATTTCCATAGTCACTGAGTTGTTGGATCTAGGCGGTTAATGAAAAATCATTCAGAGATTGGGAGAATGGGCTCAGTCACCCATTCTCTAGATTTGACCCAAGGTTAAAGATTGATCTAGAGATTGCAAGAATGGCCTATTCGCGTGATCACCAGAGGTAACCATGGTTAGTCATGGAATTCAGAGATTGTGAGATGTGTGGTCGCTAGTTCTCCCAATGAGGTGGTCAACCCAGGGTTAAGTCTGAGCAGCCAATCAAATAATGACACTTGGCACATCCTGGTGACCTCTATGGTAAATGCAGAAATAATATAAAAATGTAGGTTTAAAAAGAATTTAAATTATGATATAGTTTACACATTAGGAAAAATTCAAAAATTTACATGTCAGGTCCTGCTCAGATTTAATGCCTGGAAGCTTAATTTTTACTCAAACATAGGAGTGTTATATGTTTTCAGAAATAGGAGAAGACAAGGAATCTGATGGCAATGATTATTTTCAGTTTCAGCATGATGGGAAAGAGCAGTTTGGGTTTGAATTTTGAGATTAGAATCAAATCAATTTATTTGGTAAATGATTACAAGAATGTGGATCAGTTGAATGAGAATTAGTTGCAGATCAAAGTGGTGAGAGGAATATTGGAGATATTTTTGATGCTAAGTGGACAACTATTAGTTCTATGTAATTGACCTCGTTTTGCTATATCTTTGGTTTTTCTCTCTATTGTAAAGGATGTTGAAAATTTTCCAGTAAGGACAGGCTTGGACTCGATTGTTGATTTTCTTGGAATGTTTGTCAGATTAGGAATGTATTGATACATTGAAATTATACCTGAATACATTGGAATCCCTTGCATATTTGTGTTAATATGATTTAGAACAATAGAGAGGGGGGGTGAATCAGTTGTTCTCAAGTCCAGATGTATAAAAAAAACTTTAAAACTCTTCAACAAATCAGATCCAATAACTAACAACTACTCGGTCATTACTAATTACATAACAGAAACATATAATAGCGCAGTCCACTTATCCAAAAGTATCTAACTTGCAAAACACATAAATGTTCAAACCAAAATATTCACACAAGTCTTAACATTAGGATTTATAGTGGAAACCTGATGTAGGAGCATCCTGGGTGTAAGAGCAATCTTGCATCACCCAAAAATATTTCTATTTTTTGTATTCAATAAGGGCTATTTTGTGCAGAGCTGCTATTTATGGAAAGTTACTATTTTTGGTAATTTTCGTATGTGCTCAGAATGATCTGATTTCTTTCTTGGAGGCTCATTTTGGTCATATAAGTCTGCCAGTAAAGTTTCATTTCCAGATCAAGTGTATATTGGAAGATATTGAAGATTTTCGGTATTGGCAGCAGGGTACAGAAACTTTGAACTCAGTTTTGAAGGCTTTAGAGGCCCCGGATGAGGTCAAAAATTTGGGTGACGGGCGCTTGCGTGGGTCAAGCCTGTAGAGCGCTTCGTGGCATTTTTGAAATGGGGTTATAGTAGCCGAGCGGGTCAACTGGTGATGACTTATGGTCTTCGGAAGTTGGGCCACTTGAAATGGCGAAAAATAATTTTCTTCAAAATTTCTGTTCGGGTTTCAAAGGTTATCTTGAGCCGACTATGATGTAATAAAATGTAAAATAAAATAATTCTAAGTTTGGTCGGCCTTATTGGCTAAAATTCTGGAACCTTCCCAGGCGGTGGAAAATTGCCTATATAAGGAAGGCTGTATTATTGTCTTAGGCAGTTCAGGATAGTTCTGGGTAGTAGATCTGGGTATTGATTTGAGGCTTTGTCCTACAGAATGTTGTAAGGAATGCCCATGTGGCTTTGCATATTGTAATTCTGAAAGTTTGTAATTCCACATTTGTGGAGATAATAAGAAGCCAATTTTCTGTTCTTGCATATTGTTGTTGTTTCTCTGTTTCTGTTATGTGTTTGTGGTATTAAGGGGAGGGCCCTTCATCAAGTGGTATCAGAGCAGGAGTTCTTGAGTGTGTAAACAGATCGCCGATTGTGAGGTAGTTTGCACCAGGACCGTGGCTAGGGTTTCAGCGCGCATCGTGAAAATGCCTCCACGAAGGGAACGTGGCGGAAGAGCTGGTGTTATAACACCTGAGGTTAGAGAACTGCAGAGACAAGTGCGAGTATTGCAAGAAGAGATTCGCAGAGGAATGAATCTTAATGTCAGAGACGAAAGAAAGGATGAAGCTGAAGAAGAATATCAAGAAGGAGAAGTTGAAATTGTGAACCACGAGGAAGAAAGACTTTTTCGGGCGATTTCCAAGATTGGGAAAAGACCTAAGATTGAGGTTCCTACATTTTCTGGAAATCTTAACCCAGAGGAATTGATCGAATGGATCAACGAATGTGAGGAATATTTTGAGTATGAAGATGTTGAGGATCCTAATAGGGTCAAATTTGCGAAGGCCAGACTGAAAGGTCATGCAAAAATCTGGTGGCAAGAAATTCAATTGGAGCGAAATAGAAGAGGGAAAGATAAAATCACAAGATGGGATCGGATGGTGGATAAATTGAAGTGACAGTTCATTCCTGTTGATTATGAGCTTGCTCTACTAAAGAAAATGCAAAGTTTGAAGCAAGCAGGAAGATCTGTTCAGGAGTATACAGAGGAGTTCTATCGACTCCTCATCAGAACGGGCCATGCAGAAGCTGATAAGGAGAAAGTTGCCCGGTACCTTAATGGGTTAAGGCCAAGCATTCAGGAGGAGTTGAATCTGGTTCGAATGAGCAGTATTGAGGAGAGATACCAATTTGCCCTAAAAGTAGAGGAAAAGCTGAACAAGAAGTTTGAGAGCAGACAAAATGGAAGAGGTCGCGGTGGACGATCTGGTGGACGGTCATATGGTGGCCGAAATGAAGATCTGAAAAAGAAAGACGAGGCCAGTAGCAGTCAGAATCAGCGTGGAAATAATTCCAATTGCTTCCAGGATTAGAATAATAGAGATCAGAGAGGAAGAGGAAGAGGGCAAGGATCTGGAAGAGGTGGCTTCCGTGGAACATGTTTTCACTGTGGAGAAGAAGGTCATAGGGCATTTGAATGTCCTCAGCGCCAAGGAAGAACAGACAGGAGAAATGAAGGCCAGGCCAGAGTTGCACATGTAGATGAAGATGCCAGATCATCAAATTCTGAAGATGCTGAAAGAGGAGAAACGTTGATTAACAGAAGAGTCCTGTTGAGCGGTGAGAATGAACCTGAGCAAAGGAGGAGCCTGTTTCGCACTAGATGCAAGTGTGAGGGTAAATGTTGTGATGTGATTATCGATAGTGGAAGCACTGACAATTTGGTGTCAGAAGAGATGGTGACAAAGTTGAAGCTCAAGAGATAGAAACACCCACATCCATATCGGATTGCCTGGGTGCAGGATGACCACAAGGTCATGGTCAGTGAACAATGCCTGGTAAAGTTTAAGATCGGCGGGTACCAAGATGAGGTACTATGTGATATCATCTCTATGGATCCATGTCATATGTTATTGGGTAGACCGTGGCAGTTTGACAGATGTGCTGTACACGATGGTCGTGCGAATACCTATTCCCTGACAAAGGATGGAGTGCGACATAAGCTAAAGCCATTGAAGGAGACCGAAGAAAAGGTATGTGGTAATGCAAGAATAACATTTGTTGATGGAAGAAAATTCCTAGATGGTATGAGGTATGAGCATGTGTGTTTTGCTTTAATTCCAAAAGTTGGTAAAGAAGAAGCAGAGGATGTACCTGTAGAGGTTGTAGATTTGTTGAATGAGTTTCAGGATATTGTATCTGATAATGTACCCGATGGATTACCACCAGTAAGGAAGATCAGTCATCAGATGGATTTGATTCCAGGAGCCAATTTGCCAAACAAGGCAGCACACAGAATGACACTAGCAGAAAGTGAAGAGTTGAACAGACAAGTACACGAGTTATTGCAGAAAGGGTTGATTCGAGAGAGTCTGAGTCCCTGTGCTATACCAGCGGTATTAGCACCAAAGAAGAATGGAGAGTGGAGGATGTGTACAGATTCCAGAGCAATAAACAAGATCACAATCAAGTATAGGTTTCCATTTCCACGAATGGATGATATTATGGATTGTTTGAGTGGAGCTGTGTATTTCTCAAAGATAGATCTGAAGAGTGGATATCACCAGATTCGGATCAGAGAAGGAGATGAATGGAAGACTGCTTTCAAGACAAAGGAAGGACTGTATGAGTGGTTAGTCATGCCTTTTGGGCTAACCAATGCACCGAGCACTTTCATGCGGCTCATGAACGAAGTTCTAAAAGAATTTCTCGGTAAGTTTGTCATTGTTTACCTAGATGATATTTTGATCTTTAGTAAGACATTGGATGAGCACATGATGCATATTCGTATGGTATTTGAGAAGTTGAGAGATGAGAAATTGTTGATTAATTTGAAGAAGTGCAGTTTTGTGAAGAAAGAGTTAGTGTATTTGGGATTTGTAGTTTCAGCAGAAGGTCTAAAAATGGACCCAGAGAAGGTACAGGCTATCCTTGAATGGCCTACTCCAAGGAGTGCTACTGAGGTAAGATCTTTTCATGGTCTAGCTAGCTTTTACAGAAAGTTTATCAAAAAAATTTAGCAGTATTTGTGGACCCTTGACTGAAACAATGAGAGGGGATAGAAAAGAGTTTAAGTGGACTAATGGGGCAGAAAAGAGTTTTCAATTGTTGAAAAAAAAAGTTACAGAACAACTTATTTTAGCACTTCCAGATTTCAATAAGGTGTTTCAAGTAGATTGTGATGCTAGTGGTACTGCAATAGGAGCTGTTATGAGCCAAGAAGGTAAACCTGTTGCTTATTTCAGTGAGAAGTTAAATGATGCCAAGAGGAAATATTCTGTTTATGATCAAGAATTTTATGCTATAGTTCAGGCATTAAAGAAGTGGAGACATTATCTACTTCCTAAGGAGTTTGTTTTGTATACTGATCATCAAGCTTTGCAATATTTGAATAGTCAAGAAAAGTTGAATCAGAGGCATTTGAAATGGGTTGAGTTTTTGCAGAGTTATACATTTGTTTTGAAACACAGGAGTGGAAAGTCTAATAGGGTTGCAGATGCTCTTAACAGAAGGCAACTATTGCTGACAAAAATGTAGATTGAAGTGGTTGGGTTCAAGGAACTCAAGAATTTGTATCCAGAGGATCCTGATTTTGGTGAAGCTTGGAAAGCTTGTACAGAACCTGTTACTCTAGACAGGACGAAATGGCTGGATTTCATCATCCAGGATGATATGCTATTCAAAGGGAGTCAATTATGCATTCCATGAAGTTCTATGAGGGAGAATCTCATCAAGGAGAAGCATAGCGGAGGATTGGCTAGACATTTTGGTCGTGACAAAACCCTTTCTTTGGTTAGTGAGAATTATTATTGGCCACAGTTGTAGCAAGATGTGAAGAAGTTTGTACAGAGTTGCAAAGTATGTCAGATGGCGAAAGGAGTTAAGCAGAATACAGGATTGTATCAGCCATTACCTGTACCAGAGAAGCCTTGGGAGGATATCAGCATGGACTTTGTTCTTGGTTTACCGAGGACTCAGCGGGGACATGATTCAATTTTTGTTGTAGTTGATAGATTTTTGAAGATGGCACATTTCATTCCCTGCAAGAAGACTAATGATGCTGTTCATGTAGCAGAATTGTTTTTCAGAGAAGTAGTGAGACTTCACGGTTTGCCAAAGACCATAGTTTCAGATCAGGACACTAAATTTGTTGGATATTTCTGGCGAACATTGTGGAAGAAGTTGAAGATAGATTTGAAGTTCAGTTCATCACATCATCCACAGACTGATGGACAGACAGAGGTGGTGAATAGGAGTTTGGGAAATTTGCTGAGATGTTTGGTTGGAGATAAGCCAACAGGATGGGATTTGATTTTACCACAGGCAGAATTTGCATACAATAATTCTGTCAACAGGAGCACTGGTAAATCACCATTCTAGATTATATATGGAAGTAGTCCAAGAAATGCATCTGAGTTGAGAAAGATAGATAAAAGAGAAATAAGTAGTGCTGAGGCTGAGGATTTTGCAAAACATTTGAAGAACATCCATGGGGAGGTGAGGAAGCATATTACCAAGATGAACGCACAGTATAAGGCTAAGGCAGACGAGAAAAGGAGGCATAAGGAATTTCAGGTTGGTGATGAAGTCATGGTTCATTTGCGGAAGGAGCGGTTTCCAGTTGGTACATATACCAAGTTGAAAATGAAGAAGTTTGGACCATGTAAGATATTGAAGAAGCATGATTCAGGAAATGCATATGAGGTAGAATTGCCTAGTGAGCTGAATATTTCACCAGTGTTTAACATTTCAGATCTGACAGAGTATCATGAAGGAGGTGTTGAAGATGAGATCAGAACAGCACAGTCGAGTATTCCAGCAACTCGTTCAGACACTAAGGAGATCGAAGACATACTGGACAGTCATGTTGATAGAAGCACAAGGAATAGGACGTATGAAGAGTATTTGGTCAAATGGAAAGGACGACCTGTAGAAGATTCATCGTGGCTAACAAAGGAGGAGGTTAACCGTCTTGGTTTTCCTCTGCACACCTGAGTCGTGACAGGGTCACTTCTCAAATTACCCTGGGTGTCTGATGCAGGAGCATCCTGGGTGTAAGAGCAATCTTGCATCACCCAAAAATATTTCTATTTTTTGTATTCAATAATGGCTATTTTGTGCAGAGCTGCTATTTATGGAAAGTTACTATTTTTGGTAATTTTCATATGTGCTCAGAATGATCTGATTTCTTTCTTGGAGGTTCATTTTTGTCATATAAGTCTACCAGTAAAGTTTCATTTCCAGATCAAGTGTATATTGGAAGATATTGAAGATTTTCGGTATTGGCAGCAGGGTACAGAAACTTTGAACTCAGTTTTGAAGGCTTTAGAGGCCCCAGATGAGGTCGAAAATTTGGCTGATGGGCGCTTGTGCGGGTCAAGCCTGTAGAGCGCTTCGTGGCATTTCTGAAATGGGGTTATAGTAGCCGAGCGGGTCAACTGGTGATGACTTATGGTCTTCGGAAGTTGGGCCACCTGAAATGGCGAAAAATAATTTTCTTCAAAATTTCTGTTCAGGTTTCAAAGGTTATCTTGAGCCGACTATGATGTAATAAAATGTAAAATAAAATAATTCTAAGTTTGGTCGGCCTTATTGGCTAAAATTCTGGAACCTTCCCAGGCGGTGGAAAATTGTCTATATAAGGAAGGCTGTATTATTGTCTTAGGCAGTTCAGGATAGTTCTGGGTAGTAGATCTGGGTATTGATTTGAGGCTTTGTCCTACAGAATGTTGTAAGGAATGCCCATGTGGCTTTGCATATTATAATTCTGAAAGTTTGTAATTCCACATTTGTGGAGATAATAAGAAGCCAATTTTCTGTTCTTGCATATTGTTGTTGTTTCTCTGTTTCTGTTATATGTTTGTGGTATTAAGGGGAGGGCCCTTCATCAAGTGGTATCAGAGCAGGAGTTCTTGAGTGTGTAAACAGATCGCCGATTGTGAGGTAGTTTGCACCAGGACCGTGGCCAGGGTTTCAGCGCGCATCACAAAAATGCCTCCACGAAGGGAACGTGGCCGAAGAGCTGGTGTTGTAACACCTGAGGTTAGAGAACTGCAGAGACAAGTGCGAGCATTGCAAGAAGAGATTCGCAGAGGAATGAATTTTAATGTCAGAGACGAAAGCGAGGATGAACCTGAAGAAGAATATCAAGAAGGAGAAGTTGAAATTGTGAACCACGAGGAAGAAAGACTTTTTCGGGTGATTTCCAAGATTGGGAAAAGACCTAAGATTGAGGTTCCTACATTTTCTGGAAATCTTAACCCAGAGGAATTGATCGACTGGATCAATGAATGTGAGGAATATTTTGAGTATGAAGATGTTGAGGATCCTGATAGGGTCAAATTTGCGAAGGCCAGACTGAAAGGTCATGCAAAAATCTGGTGGCAAGAAATTCAATTGGAGTGAAATAGAAGAGGGAAAGACAAAATCACAAGATGGGATCGGATGGTGGATAAATTGAAGCGACAGTTCATTCCTGTTGATTATGAGCTTGATCTACTAAAGAAAATGCAAAGTTTGAAGCAAGCAGGAAGATCTATTCAGGAGTATACAGAGGAGTTCTATCGACTCTTCATCAGAACGGGCCATGCAGAAGCTGATAAGGAGAAAGTTTCCCGGTACCTTAATGGGTTAAGGCCAAGCATTCAGGAGGAGTTGAATCTGGTTCGAATGAGCAGTATTGAGGAGGCATACCAATTTTCCCTAAAAGTAGAGGAAAAGCTGAACAAGAAGTTAGAGAGCAGACAAAACGGAAGAGGTCGCGGTGGACGATCTGGTGGACGGTCATATGGTGGCCGAAATGAAGATCTGAAAAAGAAAGACGAGGCCAGTAGCAGTCAGAATCAGCGTGGAAATAATTCCAATCGCTTCCAGGATCAGAATAATAGAGATCAGAGAGGAAGAGGAAGAGGGCAAGGATCTGGAAGAGGTGGCTTCCGTGGAACATGTTTTCACTGTGGAGAAGAAGGTCATAGGGCATTTGAATGTCCTCAGCGCCAAGGAAGAACAGATAGGAGAAATGAAGGCCAGGCTAGAGTTGCACACGTAGATGAAGATGCCAGATCATCAAATTCTGAAGATGCTGAAAAAGGAGAAACGTTGATTAACAGAAGAGTCCTGTTGAGTGGTGAGAATGAACCTGAGCAAAGGAGGAGCCTGTTTCGCACTAGATGCAAGTGTGAGGGTAAATGTTGTGATGTGATTATCGATAGTGGAAGCACTGACAATTTGGTGTCAGAAGAGATGGTGACAAAGTTGAAGCTCAAGAGACAGAAACACCCACATCCATATCGGATTGCCTGGGTGCAGGATGACCACAAGGTCATGGTCAGTGAACAGTGCCTGGTAAAGTTTAAGATCGGCGGGTACCAAGATGAGGTACTATGTGATATCATCTCTATGGATGCATGTCATATGTTATTGGGTAGACCATGGCAGTTTGACAGATGTGCTGTACACGATGGTCGTGCGAATACCTATTCCCTGACAAAGGATGGAGTGCGACATAAGCTAAAGCCATTGAAGGAGACCGAAGAAAAGGTATGTGGTAATGCAAGAATAACATTTGTTGATGGAAGAAAATTCCTAGATGGTATGAGGTATGAGCATGTGTGTTTTGCTTTAATTCCAAAAGTTGGTAAAGAAGAAGCAGAGGATGTACCTGTAGAGGTTGCAGATTTGTTGAATGAGTTTCAAGATATTGTATCTGATAATGTACCCGATGGATTACCACCGGTAAGGAAGATCAGTTATCAGATGGATTTGATTCCAGGAGCCAATTTGCCAAACAAGGCAGCACACAGAATGACACTAGCAGAAAGTGAAGAGTTGAACAGACAAGTACACGAGTTATTGCAGAAAGGGTTGATTTGAGAGAGTCTGAGTCCCTGTGCTATACCAGCGGTATTAGCACCAAAGAAGAATGGAGAGTGGAGGATGTGTACAGATTCTAGAGCAATAAACAAGATCACAATCAAGTATAGGTTTCCATTGCCACGAATGGATGATATTATGGATTGTTTGAGTGGAGATGTGTATTTCTCAAAGATAGATCTGAAGAGTGGATATCACCAGATTCGGATCAGAGAAGGAGATGAATGGAAGACTGCCTTCAAGACAAAGGAAGGACTGTATGAGTGGTTAGTCATGTCTTTTGGGCTAACCAATGCACCGAGCACTTTCATGCGGCTCATGAACGAAGGTCTGAAAGAATTTCTTGGTAAGTTTGTCATTGTTTACCTAGATGATATTTTGATCTTTAGTAAGACATTGGATGAGCACATGATGCATATTCGTATGGTATTTGAGAAGTTGAGAGAAGAGAAATTGTTGATTAATTTGAAGAAGTGCAGTTTTGTGAAGAAAGAGTTAGTGTATTTGGGATTTGTAGTTTCAGCAGAAGGTCTAAAAATGGACCCAGAGAAGGTACAGGCTATCCTTGAATGGCCTACTCCAAGGAGTGCTACTGAGGTAAGATCTTTTCATGGTCTAGCTAGCTTTTACAGAAAGTTTATCAAAAAATTTTAGCAGTATTTGTGGACCCTTGACTGAAACAATGAGAGGGGATAGAAAAGAGTTTAAGTGGACTAATGGGGCAGAAAAGAGTTTTCAATTGTTGAAACAAAAAGTTACAAAACAATCTATTTTAGCACTTCCAGATTTCAATAAGGTGTTTCAAGTAGATTGTGATGCTAGTGGTACTGCAATAGGAGCTGTTATGAGCCAAGAAGGTAAACCTGTTGCTTATTTCAGTGAGAAGTTAAATGATGCCAAGAGGAAATATTCTGTTTATGATCAAGAATTTTATGCTATAGTTCAGGCATTAAAGAAGTGGAGACATTATCTACTTCCTAAGGAGTTTGTTTTGTATACTGATCATCAAGCTTTGCAATATTTGAATAGTCAAGGAAAGTTGAATCAGAGGCATTTGAAATGGGTTGAGTTTTTGCAGAGTTATACATTTGTTTTGAAACACAGGAGTGGAAAGTCTAATAGGGTTGCAGATGCTCTTAGCAGAAGGCAACTATTGCTGACAAAAATGCAGATTGAAGTGGTTGGGTTCAAGGAACTCAAGAATTTGTATCCAGAGGATCCTGATTTTGGTGAAGCTTGGAAAGCTTGTACAGAACCTGTTACTCTAGACATGACGAAATGGCTGGATTTCATCATCCAGGATGATATGCTATTCAAAGGGAGTCAATTGTGCATTCCACGAAGTTCTATGAGGGAGAATCTCATCAAGGAGAAGCATAGCGGAGGATTGGCTGGACATTTTGGTCGTGACAAAACCCTTTCTTTGGTTAGTGAGAATTATTATTGGCCACAGTTGCAGCAAGATGTGAAGAAGTTTGTACAGAGTTGCAGAGTATGTCAGATGGCGAAAGGAGTGAAGCAGAATACAGGATTGTATCAGCCATTACCTGTACCAGAGAAGCCTTGGGAGGATATCAGCATGGACTTTGTTCTTAGTTTACCGAGGACTCAGCGGGGACATGATTCAATTTTTGTCGTAGTTGACAGATTTTCGAAGATGGCACATTTCATTCCCTGCAAGAAGACTAATGATGCTGTTCATGTAGCAGAATTGTTTTTCAGAGAAGTAGTGAGACTTCACGGTTTGCCAAAGACCATAGTTTCAGATCGGGACACTAAATTTGTTGGATATTTCTAGCGAACATTGTGGAAGAAGTTGAAGACAGATTTGAAGTTCAGTTCATCACATCATCCACAGACTGATGGACAGACAGAGGTGGTGAATAGGAGTTTGGGAAATTTGCTGAGATGTTTGGTTGGAGATAAGCCAACAGGATGGGATTTGATTTTACCACAGGCAGAATTTGCATACAATAATTCTGTCAACAGGAGCACTGGTAAATCACCATTCCAGATTATATATGGAAGTAGTCCAAGAAATGCATCTAAGTTGAGAAAGATAGATAAAGGAGAAATAAGTAGTGCTGAGGCTGAGGATTTTGTAGAACATTTGAAGAACATCCATGGGGAGGTGAGGAAGCATATTACCAAGATGAACGCACAGTATAAGGCTAAGGCAGATGAGAAAAGGAGGCATAAGGAATTTCAGGTTGGTGATGAAGTCATGGTTCATTTGTGGAAGGAGCGGTTTCCAGTTGGTACATATACCAAGTTGAAAATGAAGAAGTTTGGACCATGTAAGATATTGAAGAAGCATGATTCAGGAAATGCATATGAGGTAGAATTGCCTAGTGAGCTGAATATTTCACCAGTGTTTAACATTTCAGATCTGACAGAGTATCATGAAGGAGGTGTTGAAGATGAGATCACAACAGCACAGTGGAGTATTCCAGCAACTCGTTCAGACACTAAGGAGATCGAAGACATACTGGACAGTCGTGTTGGTAGAAGCACAAGGAATAGGACGTATGAAGAGTATTTGGTCAAATGGAAAGGACGACCTGTAGAAGATTCATCGTGGCTAACAAAGGAGGAGGTTAACCGTCTTAGTTTTCCTCTACACACCTGAGTCGTGACAGGGTCACTTCTCAAATTACCCTGGGTGTCTGATGCAGGAGCATCCTGGGTGTAAGAGCAATCTTGCATCACCCAAAAATATTTCTATTTTTTGTATTCAATAAGGGCTATTTTGTGCAGAGCTGCTATTTATGGAAAGTTACTATTTTTGGTAATTTTCGTATGTGCTCAGAATGATCTGATTTCTTTCTTGGAGGTTCATTTTGGTCATATAAGTCTGCCAGTAAAGTTTCATTTCCAGATCAAGTGTATATTGGAAGATATTGAAGATTTTCGGTATTGGCAGCAGGGTACAGAAACTTTGAACTCAGTTTTGAAGGCTTTAGAGGTCCCGGATGAGGTCAAAAATTTGGGTGACGAGCGCTTGCGCGGGTCAAGCCTGTAGAGCGCTTCGTGGCATTTCTGAAATGGGTTTATAGTAGCCGAGCGGGTCAACTGGTGATGACTTATGGTCTGCGGAAGTTGGGCCACCTGAAATGGCAAAAAATAATTTTCTTCATAATTTCTGTTCGGGTTTCAAAGGTTATCTTGAGCTGACTATGATGTAATAAAATGTAAAATAAAATAATTCTAAGTTTGGTCGGCCTTATTGGCTAAAATTTTGGAACCTTCCCAGGCGGTGGAAAATTGCCTATATAAGGAAGGCTGTATTATTGTCTTAGGCAATTCAGGATAGTTCTGGGTAGTAGATCTGGGTATTGATTTGAGGCTTTGTCCTACAGAATGTTGTAAGGAATGCCCATGTGGCTTTGCATATTGTAATTTTGAAAGTTTGTAATTCCACATTTGTGGAGATAATAAGAAGCCAATTTTCTATTCTTGCATATTGTTGTTGTTTCTCTGTTTCTGTTATGTGTTTGTGGTATTAAGGGGAGGGCCCTTCATCAAAACCTGATTTGGGAAAAACCACTTTGTAACATCTTACTATTATTTTCACTCTTTTGAAGTGAGCTCAATGAAAAGCCAACCCTGTCAAAGGATTTAAACCACTTTGTTAAAAGTGCACATTGTTATTAGACTTACATACATTCCATTAGAATGAAACCTTGTTCAAAGGATTTATACAAATGACTGTTAGGTCAACCTCTGTTAAAAGAATTTTGACTAATGCAATGGTTAGAAAGTAATAGTAGTATTGATCTAAAAAAACATACAACTCACTTTGAAAATATCAGATCCAATTCCGTACACATATGCTAGCTTACTGACTATGAACCTTTACAATCCCCATCACTTATCTACTCAAAAATCCCTTCAAGCAATCTCGACACTTCTCCTTTAGCCTTTTCTACTTATACAGTCAATAACATCAACAATACTTCCAACATCCTCTCTCTCTTCAACCTCATGCTTAGGTTTCCTTAATACTTCCTCAGTTAGGTCAATACATCTTTTTCCACTTAATCTCCTTCATAGATCTTAGGGTTAGGTCAAATTCATCAAATCCTTCCAACTTTATGTCCTTTGTCCATCCTTATAGAAATATCTCAAATCTCCTTAAAGATTTCCAATAAAATGTTTTACAGTTGTATCATCTTAAAATGGAAGCACTTCCATGATAAGAGCATTTAGCCATCCAAGTAAGTGTTCTAGGGTCATGTTAAGCTCCTTGATTAGGTCTTTGCATGTATTTGGCTTTCCCCCTATTTTGCTCTCCTCTGCACCTGATTTTTAGTTCATATTTGCATTTCCTAGCATTCTGGGCCAGGATTCTGAGGTTTTTGACCATAAGATCAAAGTCAACCTTATGGAGTCAAATTTGACCTCTATCCTGACCTGGTCAGGATCGACATCCATCCTGACCTAGTCAAGTTCAAGCTCAATTCTGCCCCTCCTATCCAAATTTCAAATTCCTTGATTTTCGGGTGTCGAGTTTCGGGGATATTTGTTTTCCCACCTCCGGATCGGTCATTTCGGGTTTTAGAATGGTAAATCCTTAAAGTGCATTTAATCTAGGTATATTTTCTAAAGGTTAGGACCTAACTGGGATTTAATTCTCCAAGGTGGCCCCTCTAGAGGATTGTGTCATAGTTCACTATAAAAGGAGGCCTTCCTCTCTCATTTTCTCCATCAAGTTTTTTGCGAACATCCATAATCCACATTTTCATGATCAAGCTCTCACGTGTAAGAAAACATTCAAGAATTCAAGCAAGCCTTCAAGTATTTAAGAGTTCAATCATTCATCTATCAAGGAGATCCATTGTTAGCCATTGAAGGATTCAATCTCTTTGGAGCCCCCTTGAAGATCCATCCTTCTACATTCATCCAAGCCTCCTCATATGCAAAGATCAAAATTCAAGATTGGTGTTAAAGATCAAATGCCATTGATTGGAGACATCCTACATTCATTCTCCATCCATTGAAGCATTCCTACTTGTGGATTTGAGGATTCGAATCCTCTACAAGGACTTCAATGTAAGTGAGGTGATTTGTTTCAATTTCTTTTTTTATGCACACTACATTTCAATTCAATTTCAAGGTTAATTCCTAAATTGGGGTTTGACCAAGGCAAACCCCCCATACAAACAAAACCCCCATTTTCTTATAGGTACAGGTGCAGTATTTTGGATCTAAGAGCAGATTTGGATACCCTTTTTGGCAAAATTTCAAGATCTACAAACAAGGTTAGAATCAACCTTCAAATAAAGAATCTAGCCTTTGACCTTTTATGAGGGTCGAAGACTACATGCTGTCAGAAAGATAAAAGATTTCTAGGTTTTCTTTGTCTCGGCATTTCCAGTCCAAAACAGGTTGCAGAATTGCCTGAAAGTACACATAGACATCAAAAATTGGCATTTTCTAGATTTTCCCTAATTTGAAGTTAGTATTTGTATTTCAATTATTTCAGACTTCAAGTATAATCTAACCATAGGAAAATATAGGGTTTTCTCTCTCTTTCACATTCTTCATAGATTGATTCGATTGTGCATTAGCCTTTTAGTTGATCAAATTGGATCTCTCCTTTGGGAATTTGGATTTGGGAATAGATCTTATATTTTCTCCCTATACACATTTTGACACATCCACATCCTTAAATTTTAATAGAGGTGATGCCATTTTACTTCTATTCATTTTGGTGAACCTGACATACTTACTCTCTTTCTTTTTGGTGTTAGATTCCCCTTTGTGTTAGATCTTGCATGCTAATTAGATTTCAGAAATACAAAAATATTCATGCTTTATGTGTTCTTAGTTTAGTTCATTTCCATTACCTTGGTTTATGAGCTTTACTACTACTAGTCCTACCTATAACATTCTAGTTAGAATAAGTCGTAGACTCATGGGTGCCTTTAATCCTGAATCTTCCTCTCCTTTCCTTAGGATCCCGGATGATAATTTGATTCTTCATGATTCCAATCCTACTATGGAGAAAAACTCTTCTCACTCATCTCATGATGAGGATAACGCTTTAAGAGTTCCTCCTAAACAAGTTCAAAAACTTTCAACTAAACTTGATAAAATGGATAATTGGCTTATTCAAGAAAACCATAATCAAGATTCCATTCAAGCTATAGAGGCTCTTAAGAAAGTTCTTCGTGATAGTGATCAAGGTGTTAACCTCTTGCGTGGTATTACTCACCTTGTGCATTCAAATGTTAAACCTTTAGCTCAAGAAGATCAAGATTTAGGGTTGATTCCTCCTACCACTAGTGTTGAACCTCTTTCTAATCCTTTATCTAGTATTCCTACCTATACTCCTTCTTTGGTGACTCTAATGGTTCCCTCTGCTCCTATGAGTGTTCCTCCTATTTCCCTTCTTACATCACAACCTTCATATCATAATGTTCCTTTTACTTATTCCAATCTAGTTCCAACTATAGTTCCTAGTGTTCCTCCAGTTGTGTCCTTTATTCCTGCATCTTCTTACACTTTACATAGTGTGTCTAATGTTGCTACTCCTCTGATTTCCTCTAATGATTCAACAATCATCAGTTTGGCTCAAACTGTGTCATCCTTGCAACAACAACTCGCTTCCTTAACTTAAAACAAGTTTAGTATTCCTACATGTGACATGGGAAGTCCTTTGTCATTGGATATTATTCGTACTCCTATTCCTTGGCAAGGTGAGATGCCTCGTCTTGAGAATTATAATAGAAAAGGAGATCCTGTTCATCATGTTAAAACATTCCAAATCCTTTGTAGTGATTATGCTCATGATCATGGGATTTTAGCCAAACTGTTTGCTAGAACCTTCCATGACAAGGCCTTACAATGGTATTGTTCCTTCCCTCCTTATTCCATTGATTCCATTCCACAACTTGCTAATGTCTTTATTCAACAATTTCAAAACAACATTGGACCGCAAGTGTCTTTGACTGATTTAATGCATTGTAAACAAAGTGCTAAGGAAAAATTGACTAAATTTATTGGTAGATTTAAGCATTTTCATGCTCATATTTCCTACCCTATTCCTGATATTGATATTCAATGTATGTTTATTTCAAATTTGCAAAAGGATATTAGAGATAATATTTTTCTTACTAAATTTACCTCTTTTCAACAACTTTGTGCAGTGCTCCATCATTATCAATTACAAGTGAGTCAATTTGAGAGCAACATTCTAATGGCCCCTGTTCTAGTTGATAAGAGTGATGCTGCTCCTAATCCAAACAAATTTCAAAAATTCAACAACTATGTCAAGATAAACAAACAAGCGAATGCAGTTGTTGATCAAGTTGTTGTTGCATCTCACAATGCCACTTCTGCATCCACTACTTTTTTATTAAATCGTATGTTTACTCCTCTTTCTAAATATTTACATGCTATTATGAATAGGTTGTTAGCCACTAATATGATTAGTTTACCTCCTATTCGGCGTCTTTTACCTATTACGATTGCATCTAAATATTTTGATGAAAAATCTTTTTGTCAATATCATCATCAGAATGGTCATGATACTAAGTGTTAGTAAACAGATTTGCACTTCAAAAATACCAACGAAAACTGACTCATAATTCCCAAATGAAATTACAAATGCTACTAACAATTGGAAAGATTATCATTGAATTGATAATCTTCCTCCGAATTGAGAGGTACAACTCCCTCTTAGAAAGATTTACAATGAATTAAATAAATTGATATGTCTTTAACTTGAAGACACGAAGGCAATTAACATTCATTCATCAACATGAAATGAATGTGATTACCAAGTTTATAAGTAAAAAGAGAGAAAGACTAACAGACAACCACAAGACCATTTATTGAATCTTTCACATTACAAAGGAAATGGAAAGAAATCATTTATGCAATACGAACAATGAATAAAGCCATAGACTCAAACATCCATTTAATGAAAACAAATATAGGACAGTGACTGAAATCTAAAAGAGATCACCATATGATTTATCTCAATCAGATAAATCATAAATTAGACCAACAGATCCAAAATACAATTTAACTCTTTATTTCAGATACCAAATGACATGGCCACAAGATCAGATCATCCCTATTATTACAATCAAGATGCAGACAAGTAAAAATAAATCCTTTTCCTCTGTTACAGTTACATTCAGAAAATTGATCTCCCTTCCTGCCCCAAAAGACTGTTGAAGAAAGAAGAACCCCTGCTTCATCAAAAACTTCCTCTAAATAATATTCCATTCCTACAACCGTTTCAATAATTTATTCTTGATTTTAATTTTCCCTTCATCTTTCACTCCCCGTAACTTTTCAATTTTATTCCATAATTGATTCTGGAAAATATTTTCCATTCATTCCCAAAGTTTTTGTCTTTTAAAAACATGATATCTTTATAAACTATTAATTTTAAATTTTATAAAGATATAGCTTAACATATTAAATGATATTTGGACAACTTGCATTTGAATAAAAACATTTTAATGTTGGGTGGACGAAAATATTTCTGGTAGAAAAAATGGGTCTCCATGCGGGGGTATAACTTTTTATTCCACCATTGGATCGCGCTAAATTTCAAATATGTTGTCCAAAAACTAGATATATAAAGTCTGACTAGAGAGATTTGAAAAACAATATCCCAGTCCAAAGTTATGGGCTACTTTGTGAGGGTATATATGATTGTTATAAAATCCACCTTACAAAAATAGAGTTTGCAATCACTTTCACATCTTTGGTAACAATACCAATCTACTTAAGCACACATCCAATTTTTCTACATTGTTTACAATGGATTTCTAAGAAAAAATATCATTGGGAGATTTTGTAAATTTATCCTGTGAAAGTAATTTTCTACACACAAAATTCTCCTTATTTTCCTTTTTTTTTATCAGTCAACAATGCACAAATCACATATTGTAATTCTTCCTTTAGTCTATCTGAAAATGGTTGATGGATGACCTTAGAGGAAGCATAAAAATTTCTTTCATAAAATAATTGGACCCCATATCTTATTTCTTGAAAACATTGCTTGCATCTGAGATCTCTGTCACTAAAGCTTTGATCTATGTGAACACGAATCATCTCACCATTGAACTTTGAACTTTGAACTGTGTGAGCACAAATCATCGCATCATTGAACTTTGAACTTTGAACTGAAAAGGTTCAAATTTTAGGTTCAATATGTCATTAGCCTTGGAATAAAAACTTGAACTCAATTTTTATGGCATCCATTGAACTTTGAACTTGAACCTATACTTGAATCATTCTGAATGCTTGAAATTGAAGCATTGCCCCTTAGCATAGTTACAAAGAAATGAAGCATCACAAAAGGCATGGAATGGCTACCACCTAGGGCTTGTTACAATTTACATTTGATTGTTGAACCTTGAACTGTGAACTAAAATAGTTCACAATTTTTAGTTCAACAGGATGACCGACTTTGCAAAACATGTCGCTTACTTTACATAACTTCACAAAATATTTAAAAATTATGCAACACTTGCATTTAATAAAGTGGGGGCTTGATTTGAAAGTTTAAAATAGGGGTGCTAAAAGCATGCCAACACTGAGAAATGTTATTTCTAAAACATAAGGTTGAAGACTTAATTGATTCTAATGCTTTATCTATTGATAATCTTGATGGTAGTGGGAACAAATTTGTCTCTCCTCCTAATCAAAACCTTCAAATCTATACGAACCCTTTACCTACGCATGATACTAATACAATTGCTCAACCATCTGAAATGGAAATTATGTATGATTCAAAGATGGATGATCTCAATCATGTTGTTAATCAAGTGGAGCATGTTGGTCAATCTGTATCTCCACCTCAACCTCAACCTCAACCTCAACCTCAACCTCAACCTCAACCTTAACCTCAACCTCAACTTCAATCTCAACCTTAGATTCAACCTCAAGTTCAATCTCAACCTCGATCAAAACCTAAACCTAAAATGAAAACTCAACCTAAACCTAAAAAAACAACCTAAGAATAATAGACCTCAGGAACTTTTGATTACCTTTGATGAATTTGACACTATTAAAGCTCCTGATGGTCCCCTTTACATTGCTGCTAGGATTTCTCAGAAACCTACTCGTGGTTGTCTTATTGATACTACATCCTTAGTCAATGTTATTACTGAAGAAAATATTTTTATGAAAAGCTTACAACGTGAATTTTATGATACATCGGATGTGTAGATTCAAACTTGTAATGGTTTTCTTTATCGATCATTTGGTTCTATTAGTTTACCGGTTGAACTTTGTGGAAAAATTGTGAACACTACCTTTGTTGTGGTTCCTACTTCTGATCAATTTCAAGTTAAGCTAGGTTTTCCTTGGTTGACTGCCATGCATGTTGTTTCTTCACCTATCCATAAGTTTCTTAATTTCATTTATGATGAAGAAGTGAAGATGATTAATCATAGTCTATATCAACCTTCTAGGCCTAGAGATTGTGCTGCTCTTGATGTCTTTTAGCCTTCATTACCCAATTCATGTCCTCCTTGACCTGATAATATTTTTTGATCATATCAAGCTTATAAAAATCATAAGATTCTTGAATTAAGCATACCTCCTATGGATCTTAATCATGGTCTTTTACCTACACCTTCTATACCTCCTTTAACTATGGCTTCTAATTCTATTAATCATGTTCCTTCTATTGAACCTATCAAAGATCCTATGATTGTTGACAATCCTATTCATCTTCCTAAAGAACCTGTGAAGGATCCTATGATTGTTCCTCCTAATTCTCAGCCTATTTCAAATAAATCAAAATGTAATCGATCTGCTAATGAACATCATAAAAAATTTTGTGCTCATGCTAAAGCTTGTAATTCTATTTTTCAAAGACCTCCACCTTCCTCGGATAAACCTATGCATGATGTGTTAGAAGAGGTTGTTACTAATAATGATGTTAAGATGCATGATTATGATGATTCTATTTGTATCTTAGATCCTATTTTGATTAATTTGTATGAAGAAGATACTCTTGATGAAACTAATGATGTTAATTATGAATATGAGACTATTGACATTGACATTGATTTACCTAATATGCTTTCATCACAATTATCTCTTACGCCTATTGTCAAACATTGTGATTCTCAAGAGGATCCTTGTTTGGAATTGGCTATCATTCCTACTATGTTGGATATAGTCCCTCTTGTGAGTTACCCACCTTCCCTAGATGATATACAATGAGATAGGTTGAGTAGGTGATGTGCTTGATTAACTTGTCCTTAGTGGTAGCTTTGTTGTGTGTTTGCCTGTTGTATTGTGTTTCTCCCATAATGTGTCTGCTAAATGTTTTTAGATTCTTTTATATGATCCTTTTTACTCAGTTGGTGCAAGGTGATGAAGGAATCAAAACTGTTGTTTCTAATTCCTCTATATGTATCTCTATTCTTCTATGTGTTGTTTAATGTTATGTTGTAATTGTGCTATTATTTGTAAATGTTTCCTTGTGTAATATTCTTGGATTCGAGATATGGTAGCACTAATTATTTTTGGTCTCCATGTCATGGTCCAAAAAGATTCTCCTTCATATATCTTATGTGATCTTTCATCCTTTGTGATTGTAGTTCTACTTTCTTTGGGGAATGATGTCAATTCATTTGCAATAATATCATATATATATTAAATTATGATCATACTGGCCCTATGGTAGGTAGATCCCTTCTATGTTCTTTGTATGTTTCTATGATATTTCCCTTTATTTGTCTTCATTTGGGGGCATCTCGATGTGGAAACGTAATCAGTGGAGTTGTTTATGTTTTCGTTAAAGCCACTGCTCCTGTTAAAGTGTCAGTAGTGACTTTAACATGGGGGTATACACTCTGCTCACCTATTGCACACACACACTTTTTGATACGCACATATTATTTTTCAAGATACTTTTTCTCCCTTTTTGGATTAGTAACTAATCCTTAAAGCATGGATTTATATTTTAGGATCTCTTGATCCCTCCAGTTTCAAATATACACATATTTTGATCCCTTAAGGTCAGAGGTGTCCTTAAGACTAGATCTCTTTTATATTTTGTTTTATTCTTATGGAATAGAATATTCCTATGGGTAAATCCTTGATGGGTTGATGAGTGAGTAGCCACATTCACTAGGCAGTTCAATTCCATCTTTCTGGTTGTGTTGTTTCCTTTTGTGGTTTACAATGGGACATAAGTTCTCATTGGGCGAGGTAATCACACCCTTTCTTTCTCTCTCTAGAGATGTCTCTTATTGTTATCTAGGAGTTGAAAAAGACTTGAGTCCTTGGGGGCTTAGGGTTTCTCTTTGTCCCTTGCATTATGATAAGATTATCTTTTCATTATGATCTCCTTTTCCAAGAGTTTGCATCGAGTCCATACTCTTGCTAAAGTGGGGGCTTAATGTATCATCTTAAAATGGAAGCACTTCCATGATAAGAGAGTTTATCCCTTCAAGTAAGTGGTCTGGGGTCATGTTAAGCACCTTGATTAGGTCTTTTCATGTATTTGGCTTTTCCCCCTTATTCTTCTTTCCTCTGCACCTGATTTTCACTTCATATATGCATTTCCTAGCATTCTGGGCCAGGATTCTGAGGTTTTTGACCATAAGGTCAAAGTAGACCTTATGGGGTCAAAGTTGACCTCTATCCTGACCTGGTCAGTATCAACCTTGATCCTGACCTAGTCAAGTTTGAGCTTGATTCTACCCCTCTTGTTCAAATTTCAAATTCCTTGATTTCCAGGTGTTAGGTTTTGGGGATATTTGTTTTCCTACCTCTGGATCGGCCATTTTTGGTTTCGAAATGGTAAATCCTTAAAGTGCATTTAATCTAGGTATATTTTATAAATGTTAGGACCTAATTGGGATTTAATTCTCCAAGGTGGCCTCTCTAGAGGATTGTGCCCTAGTTCACTATAAAAGGAGGCTTTCCTCTCTCATTTTCTCCATCAAGTTTTGTGAGAACATCCATAATCCACATTTTCATGATCAAGCTCTCATGTGCAAGAAAATATTAAAGCATTCAAGAAATCCTTCAAGCATTCAAGAGTTCAAGCATTCATCTATCAAGGAGATCCATGGGTAGCCATTGAAGGATTCAATCTCTTTGGTGCCCCCTTGAAGATCCATCCTTCTACATTCATCCAAGCCTCCTCATATGCAAAGATCAATTCAAGATTGGTGTTGAAGATCAAATGCCATTGATTGGAGACATCCTACATTCATTCTACATCCATTGAAGCATTCCTACTTGTGTATTTGAGGATTTGAATCCTCTACAAGGACTTCAACATAAGCAAGGTGATTTGTTTCAATTACTTTGTTTATGCACACTACATTTCATTTCAATTTCAAGGTTAATTCCTAAACTGGGGTTTGACCAAGGCAAACCCCCCATACAAATGAAACCTCCATTTTCTTGTCAGTATAGGTGTGGGATTTTGGATCTGAGAGAAGATTTGGATACCCTTTTTGGAAAACTTCTGAGATCTATGAACAAGGTCAGAATCGACCTTCAAATAAAGAATCTAGCCTTTGACCTTTTATGAGGGTCGAAGACTACCTACTGTCATAAAGATAAAAGATTTCTGGGTTTTCTTCATCTCCACATTTCTAGTCTAAAATAAGTTGCAAAATTGTCTGAAAGTACACACAGACATCAGAAATTGGAATTTTTGAGATTTTCCCTAATTTGAGGTTAGTATTTGTATTTTAATTATTTCAGATTTCAAGTATAATCCAACCATAGGAAAATATAGGGTTCTCTCTCTCTTTCACATTCTTCATAGATTGATTCGATTGTGTATTAGCCTTTTGGTTGATCAAATTGGATCTCTCCTTTGGAAATTTGGATTTGGGAATAGATCTCCTATTTTCTCCCTATACACATTTCCACACATCCACATCCTTACATTTGAATAGAGGTGATGCCATTTTACTTCTATTCAATAGTGCATTAAATGCTTTTGTACAATCAATAAATAAAGTCAACATGTTATACATAATCCAAGAATTCAACTATGTCAGCTAGAAATCTAAATTCTTCCTCAAATGTAAATTATCGATGCTTGGTCAATATAGTGTTCAATTCCTTGATCTTCATTAGAAAGCTTGGTCACCTCAAAAACTATTTCCTCACCTAATATTGTCTTCCTCAACAATTAGCTAATGTTCGGTCAACATTGAATTTACTCAGCATATACTAGCTCGGTTGACACTAACATCACTCGGCTTAAACTAGATTTCTTGACTTTTTCTCAGTTAAGCCTACCAGTTTAGTCTTCATTCTTACTTAGATAAACAATACATTATCTTATCATTGTGCCACATAGTCAAGTACCCATTGAAGTATCAAGATAACTCAACCTTTCCTTAGGTGCTATTGTTACCAACCTTACCCACATCCTTCACAACAATCAAATAGATATAGTACTTTCTTACATAGAAACAATCTTACCAGTTAAGGTTTGACATCAATGACAATACAACAATTGCTTCAATTAGAGTTTCCAACAATCTATATTGTCTTTTTGTTTGAATTCTTGAGCTTTTGTGTGTTGAATTTGTAAGGTAGTTTTAGTGCACCATTTACAAGGTATTTTTTATTTTAATCTCTAGTTTCTTTCAAGGAAAGGGTAAAATCTTTAGGTTACTCTCTGAGAGCTTGAAACTTTTTCAAGAATTTGATGATCAAATGTGTTTAAGAGAGGGTGATTTGTAAGGCACTTCATGTGGGTTTTGGATGTTTTTCACTTAGGAGTTCTATGTAGTTGCATGTTTCTCTATCTGACTCTCTACCCTAGGATAAGGCACTGGTCAATCCTCAATTCTCAGGATTTCATCATCAAGAAAAACATAAAAGACTATTTACTTTCATGAATGTTTAAAAGGGATGATAAGATTAGGTTTGTGTCAAAGATATAAACTAGTATTGTAATGCTTTGAAGAAGTAGATCTGAGATATGTACACCCACCTGTAGCCAAGAGCTCAAAGTAAAGAAGGACTTGGTCCTTATTAATTAGTCTTTTCTTGTGTGAATTAGAAGTCTAGGAATCAAAAAGTTCTATCTAAGCACTCAGGGCTGTGTTTTAGGATTCAACAAGAAAATTTACTAACAAGCACTTTCAATGATCCTCTTTAATCTTAAGTTAAAACATCTATAAGCTTTTTTTTTAGTAGAGTAACCAAGAAAAATACCTTCATCTCTTCTTGCATCAAAATTTCCAATAGCTTCATCTCTCTTGATGTAGCACTTGCTTCCAAAGATTCTGAAGTATTTTACTATAGGTACATTACCAAACCATAGCTCATAAGGTGTCTTGTTTGTGCGTGGCCTTAATTGGATTCTATTGATAGTATAGACTATTGTATTGACTACATCTCTACAATAGGTGTGTGCAACTTTTCCTTCAATCATGATAGTACACGCTATGTCAAGTACAATCCTATTTCTTCTTTCTACAATTCCATTCTACTGAGGGGTTCTAGGCACACTTACCTATCTCTTTATCCCATGTTCTTCATAATACTCATAAAATTTGTTAGAGGTGAATTCTCCTCCTCTATCTGATCTCAGACATTTTATCTTTAATCCAGACTCATTTTCAACTTTAGCTTTGAATATTTTGAACTTCTCAAATGTTTCAGATTTATCTCTTAAGAATGCAACCCACATCATTCTAGAATAATCATCTACAAACAAAATAAAATACCTTTCACCATAGTATGATCTTGTTTACATTGGTCCACATAAGTCTGTATGCACTAGATCCAACTTGTTTTCTACTAAATTATGCTTTCTTTTGAATGAATTCTTTACATGCTTTCCCATCACACATTCCTTGCATATTGTATCAACTAGTTTTGCAATACTATGGAGGTCTCTTATTGCCTTTACATTTCTTATCTTTACTATATTGTCCAAATTGATGTGATATAGTCTTTTATGCCATAACCAACTATCATCTACTTTAGCAACAAAATAACTTGCTTCTGAATTAAGCTGAAAACATTACGTTTAGTCTTTGAACTTGATGCAATCATTACTCCTTTGTTATTAATGATGCATGTATTATTTTTGAATTCCAACTGATATCCTTTGTCAAGCAACTGTCCAACACTAAGTAAGTTATGCTGCAAACCATCAACATATAGAACATCATCAGTGTTATTCTTTCCATCCAAAGTGATATCTCCTCTACCTCTGATAGGTTTAGGAGTTTTGTCTCCAAATCTAACCATGCCACCTTTGTACTTATCCAAATGTACAAATCTATCTTTGTCTCCTATCATGTCATGTGAACAACCATTGCCAATGATCTAGTTTGTCCTGATGTCTTCTTGTGAAATCAATGCTAGCTCTTGTGTTTTCCTTTCATCTTCTTTATCCATTTCATCAAACATTCTTTCCATCTCTTCAATAGCAATGAATCCTATTTCATGTTCTCCTAAATCTTCATCTGATACTCCATCTTCAACATAGTAACATTCTTTTGTATACTTAGGCTTGTAATTATTTTTGTACTTCTTAACTCTTGTAGGACACTTAGATGCAAAATGACCAATCTTATTACATGAAAAATATTTGAATGGAAACTAACCTTGATATTTTCCATTTCCTTTTCTTTCTTTCTTAGCAATCATAGAAATGAATTCATCTAGTTCTTTATTATTATCTTCATCATCAAAATTACCAGAGGTGCTCAAATATTTATGACCATGGACTGAGGCTTTGAATGTTGTTTCACTTTTAGGCTTTGTCTTCAATCTTGATATCTCAAATGCTGAAATCATGTTGATTAAGGTCTCTCTTTTGAAGTCTTTTGTAGACTGCATAGTCTCATCTAGGATGTTTATCTTGCTTTCATATTCTGTTGTCAAAGTAGTCATCAACTTATCCATTATGTCTTCTTCTAAAATTTCTCCACCATTGTTTCTGATTCCTGCAACTTCTTCATTGATTCTTTGATTGTAGGATCTGATGTTCTCTTCAAGTAGTGTTATACACTGAGTTTTCACCCTTTGTTTCAAGCTCTCTTGGTCTTGATAAATCAGTATAACATGGGAATCATCTCCAGGTGTGGGACCTATGCTAACTGAGATGAGACCTCAAGGTTCTGGGCTAGTTCCTCTTGGATAATCACCCTAATTTGCTTCTAGACATGAAAGTAAACTTTTGAGCGAAAGGGATAGAAGGAATACTTGGAAGGGAAAAGACTGAAAGAAAACTACCTACTAGGTGATGCACCGAAACTAGGGTTTGGATCTTAGTATGTAGGATGAAATCAAATAAACAACTCAAGTCTAGGAGATCATAACTAACTAAATAGGCTTGCATAAGTATTTCATAGGAGGGCTTGAACATAAGACATAACTTATGACCTACAAGAAAACATTCACTTCTGCAACTCAGTGTAGGATTGAGACAAGACCATTAGGGGGCTAAAGTATACCCACAAAATATCAAAATCAAATCAAACACAATAACACACAATGATTGCAGAAAGATAGAGGGATCAGGAACCCTGAGATATCACTCAAACCATACATATACTTCAATTTAATAAGAGAGAATACAAACAAGGAAGCATAGGGACATGAAAAATTGTCAAAAAATACCTTTGTAGTGTTTAGATAATCAATGGGAGAAATACAACTGTAGAAGCCAGATGGTAGAGAAAATGCCACAGACGACTCTCAAGAAAGGTGAGTTTCCTTTTTTACAATTGTCCAACTCTAAGAACTAAGGCTCCAAAAAAGAACTATATACATCTCTTGCACACATGCAGGAGTCAAAACCTAACTAGGGTTACAGAAGATTACAATAAAATATCAAACCCTAGGTGTCCTTCTTAACTTCAATGTATATCTGCAACATCATGGCCGATCAAATACTTGTTTTCGTGCCCATCCCTATACTGAAATCAACCTGCAGACAAGAGACCTAGATCCATCTACCCACCTACAACTCCACTAAGCCATGAATGCATCCAAACCTTATCCTATTCCCCTAGGTAACAGTACCACTCAAAAGGTGACGCCAACCCTTTTCATCACTTCTTGGTGCGGGAACATGGCATAGTACCTTGAAACGCTGACCCACAGTCATCTCCATCAACTTCTTAACCACAAATGTCCTGAGAATTAAACTCCTGAGCTACCTAATGTTGTGCATGGCCAAAAGAATGCAAAACCCTCATAAAGACATTTGAATTTTTGAATATAACGACTAGCGATAGATTTTAAAATGTAACTGTGAATACAAAATTTCTGTCGAAAGATGAATAGCCCAGATGCACCCTTCAAAATAGTCTAAAAACCCTTCTGACAAGTCAAAAACCACATTCACAATCAGTGACCAATTGGAAGTGAACAAATCAGCATCTCTGATAGACTTTGGACCCACATCCCTGAGAACACCATTGGACAGATGTCGCTATACTACTGCGATAATGATCAAGCTCTTTGGATCCATGGTATAATGAAATTCACAAGATCTTTCCATGCTTTAACCTCTTTAGAAACCCCTGACCCCATGGGTCCACTAATAACCACCACATAGCCTACCAAACAACCAATCAAACTATGCCATTTCGGATACACATTGCATACCTTCTGACATTGGACCCACCTAACAGAGCCGAGAGATAAAGCAAGATCAATAGTGGGTGCATGATTGCATGTGTCAGAAAGATCCCTTCCGGACATGCACTAGCTGTCGATCCTCTATAGATGTCAAAGCCTTCTAAAACACTAGAAACTTGGTCCCACTGACAAGTAATCCGATTCAGCACACACAAATCAACCAGGAGCTACCAAATTAGAATACGTGGCATTAGACCTATAATACACTACAACGCTGAGAAAAAGGGGAAAATCAATGGTCATCTAAAGATCTCATACTCTGACAATGGCCTATGCAAAGATACGCCAGCTGCCAGATCTTCTTAACCGGGACCCCACTGATAGATGCTGAATCACTAGCCAGCCGATGAATGAAAAGCTGCCAAGTTAGACGACATGGCACTAGACCCACTGACAACTGAGGCACTATAAGGAAAGGGAAGATCGATGGTGCTCACCATGTTGTGATCATAACACACGTGCATCTTTGGCTTGCAGGATGGTGAAGACCATTAGATCAAATCGACACTTAACCCTTAGGAATTATTTTATGCACCGAGACTTAGGAAAAATTAAACTACCGGACTTAGGGATTATTTCACACACATGAAAATATGAATGACTTAAGTTGCCGAAAAAGGTAACATGAAAATATAACAAGGCTTAAGGCTTTTTAAGGGTAATGGCTAGTTTTTCAATAAATTTACTATAGACCAGGGAAAAAACAAACTTGCAAAGGCTAGAGAATAGGGTGTAAATTCATGAAAATTTCAGGGATGGTAGGCAAGATAAAAATAGAGGCCCTAGAGTAGGTTTTAGCCAAATTTGATGCATAGGAAAATTTGGGTAACATTTTGCCGATTTCTACTGGATGTCAGCCTGCTCGACATGGGAAACCAGTGACCTTGACAATCCATTGGGCATGGGGTCATAAAAATTTCAAAATTCTCACAGGGAGATAGAACTAGAACTGTGCTCAGGGCTCTTCTTGGAAAATGAAAAACTAACTAGAAAGCAGAAAGAAAGCAGGAAAGCACTTTACAAAATTTACAGAGAGGGATTGACCTCAAAGCAGAGCTTCAAGTGGAAACCATTGACTGAGATTGGCAGGGGAACTCTTTCCAGAGTTGCTAGTTGAAAGGCATTGGAGCCCCTACATTCTTTGATCACAAATGGTCCACCCCAAAAGGAATCAAATTTTGTGTGCTTGCCAAGCCTAGACCTAAACTCATCTCACTTGAGGACTACATCCCCAACCTTGAAGTTTCTAACTCTGGCTCTTCTATCAAAGCACCTCTTTGTCTGCATCTGATGGAATTCCATATCTTGCATTGATTTGTCTCTAATTTCTTCTAATTCCATCAATTGAGCATACCTGACCTACAAGGGATCTCCTTCATCAAATAGGGCATACTGAGTAGCTAGGTCCAAAGCTGGTAATTCAGTTGAAATAGACAACTTAGCATCTCTACCATAAACTAGCACATAAGGAGAATTACCAATGATTTTCTTTGGGGTAATTATGTCTAACCACAATGCAGACCTCAACTTAGTATGCCAATCTCTCTAATTGTCCTATAGGGTCTTCTTGATTATCCTAATCAAGTTATTATTGGTGGATTCTACCAAGCCATTGCCTTGGGGGTGATAATTGGAATTAGTATTTAGATAGATGCCATTTTTTATTTCCCACTCTAAGACTTTGAGGCCTATGAATGCTAAGGCATTATCTAAAATTATAGAATCAGGAGTGCCAAACCTATGAATTAAGTCATCATAAAATCCTAAGACAACATTCTCATTGGATTCTTTTAATGCAACTACCTATGTCCATCTGGTGAAGTAATCTATTGTAGTAATTATCCATTTATGGCCTGCACTAGATGGAGGATTGATCATGCCAATGAAGTCTATACCCCACTCCATGAAGGGCTAATCTATTCCGATTGGTTGTAGAGGCAAGGTTGCAAGCCTTTCTTTTCTTGCAAACATGGCACACTTGATGCATTTTTTGACATAATCATGACTATCCTTAAAGATAGATGGCCAATAGTATCTAGCCCTCATGATTTTAAAAGCAGTAGTCCTAGGAGAGAAGTGACCTCCAGAAGGTCCATCATGAAACTCAAATAGGATGTCTGCTACCTTTTTTGAATCTATGCATATTAAAAGGACACCATTGTGATCCTTTCTAAAAAGAACTTCATCTATCAGCACAAAAGGAATAGATTGTAACCTATAATACCTTCTTTTTGCTAAATCCAAACCTGCAGGACATTGTCCTATCTTCAAATAATTGATCATATTAGGCAACCAACTTGTTGCCTTGTCTTGTTCTTCTGTAGAATGCACCACCAAAGATGAATCTGATTGCTCTAATTTCTTTGAACTCTCATCCAATGCCAGGTGCTCACAAAGACCTCTTCCTCTAACTAGCTTGGTAGTTTGAATATCTATGTCATATTCCATCACCTTGGTGATCCAACCAGCTCTTTTTTCATTTAGGTCTTTAGAAATAAAAAACTCTTTGACACTTGGATGAGTAAATTTTAAATGTACCTTGCTATGGGTCAATAGATATCTGAACTTTTTAAGGCTCTTTACCAAAGAAAGCACATGTCTTTCTACAAAAGAGTATCTTTGTTCATAATCTTCTAAACCTTTGCTAAAGAAAGCAATAGGCTGCTCCAATCCATCTGGATTTTCTTGGGTCAACATTGCAGATATGGCATCATGACCTCCATAAGCATAAAGGATGAAATATTTATTGAAATTTGGGTTTAAGAGAGTAGGAGCTTCTATTAGGGCCTCTTTGATAGCCTGGAAATTGGCTTTCCTTTCCTTAGTCCAACCAAAAGCTGAACTCTTTTTCAACATGGCTGTCAAAGGCTTTAGTAAATCTGCAATGTTAGGCAAGAACCTCCTAACAAAATTAATCTTTCCTATGAAAGATTGGAGACTTTTCTTGTTATGTGGTAGGGGTAGCTCTAGGATAGCTACAATTCTCTCAAGATCCACTGTAATTCCTTCTTTGGATACTACATATCCCAACAGCTTTCCTTCATGAACTACAAACATACATTTCTTGGGATTAAGGGATATCACAAACTCTCTACACCTTTCAAAAATCTTCCTCAGATGTTTGATATGGTCTACTAAATGTTTAGAATAGACAATTATGTCATCCAAGAAAACCAACATAAATTTTTACATGAGGCTTCTAAAGGCCATATCCATTGCCTTTTGAAATGTAGCACCTACATTTGACAAACCAAAGGGCATCTTTTGATAAGCCATGGTTACCCACTTGGTTGTAAATGCAGTCTTATATTGATCCTCCTCATTAACTAGGATCTGATTGTATCCTGAATAGCCATCCAATAATGAAAATCTCTTGGATGCAGAGACACATTGTAAGATTTGTTCCATGGAGGGTAATGGATGGTAGTATTTGAGTGTGGCCCTATTAAGATCCCTGAAGTCAACACATAACCTCAACTCCCCATTCTTCTTCCTGATAGGAACAAGGTTGGAAACCCAACTAGTATGCTTAATGGGCTAGATGATACCACTTTTTATCAATTTGAGCACTTATTTATGCATAAGTGGATCAAGCTTGGGGTTAACAGGCCTTTGCTTTTGCCTCACTAGTTTGGCATTAGGCTCTAATTCAATAGTGTGCTGAGTAAGAGAAGGGTCAAAACCCTTGAGGTCCTCATATTGCCATGCAAATACATCACTGAATTCTTTGAATAACCGAGTGTAGGCTTGTTTTTCCAATTCAATGTTTATCTTTCCAAATTGTAGACTCTTACCTGGTTCCAACTCTAGTTCGACACAATGTTCTTGTTGGACTACCATGCTAGCTTTATTTTTCTTGACTTCATCATCCTTGTTGAAGATAGTCTGTAAGGTGACAAGACCTCTAGGCATCTTATTGGACTTCAGTTGTATCACTTGATCACCATAGTTTTGTGATAGCCTAGCTTGATTATGTTCTGAAAAAACATCTTCTTCAAACAAGAACTGTAGAATTTGTTCATCATTGTCAAACACCTGCCAATTGACATCATTATCAGGAATAGAGGTTCTGACAATCACTTTGATATGCTATTGATCCACTTCTTTTGAAATGCTATTTGGAATGTCATATTGGGATCCAATAGCAGCTAACCTATCTGCATTTTGGTTTAACTTCCTAGGGACAACAACAATGTTAAAAAAACAAAAATATTCAATTGCATCCAAAAATCTATGGTTGTATGCTTTCAAAGTATCATTTTTTGTTGCACTTATCCCTCTTACTTGGCTAACAACTAACTCACTATCACCATAAAATTTTAAGGCCTTGAGCCCTCTTTTTCTAGCCCACTATAGTCCATTGACTAGACTTTCATACTCTGCAGTATTGCTAGTGTAGGAGAAACTGAATCTAAAGGAAGTGTAATACCTTTCTCCTTTTGGGGACACTAACATAGCACCACCACCAGAACTATGTCTACTTCTAGCTCCATCAAAATATAGTTCCCAAACCTGGTTGTTTCGATCCTCTGAATCAGTGTCCTCTTTGAAAAAGCTTGGCTCTATGGATCCACTTTCTTGTATTAAATAACCTCGCAAACCAAAATCCCATATAAGATTTTCTTGGGCCTCTGAAGCTCTTTCATCTAGAAGAATATCAGGGAACTCTCTATCTTTGTGCTTGCTTCACTAATGGTTTGGAAGTCATTGTCATCAAATATGGGGCAGTTTACATTGATGGCATTGGATACATATGGCTCTATATGGTGTGCTGCCAATGGTTCTAACTTAATGGTGACTTTTGGTCCTATATCTTGTATTAAATAACATGTGAGACCAATTAGACGATAGCTAGCCTCTTATCTTAGCTATAAACTCCCTTGAAAGACATATAGAAAATAATGCAGGGAGATCTATAATATATATATCAAGGAGGATGGAAAAATTAGGAATAGCATGTAGGATTAGACTGGTATCCTTAGCCACACCTATAGTATTGACTAAGGATCCATCAAGTTGTGTTACCTTCTTTTGGAAGGGTTCATATTTTAGTCCTAATTGGTTAGCTACTTTCTTGGGTATTACAGTGCTAGTAGCTCCACTATCTACCATACAATTATGTACTAAAGATTTTCCAATGATTAAAGATACATAAAAGGGAGGTGGCTTTGAATCCCTACCTTGAATGGCATTGCCTTTGGAGTTTCTACTTGGAGCCTCCTTTTCTTGATTAGTGTTAACCAAAACTGGCTTTGCAGCTTCTTTTACAGGTTGAGGAGTTGCTACCTCTGTCATGGCCTTCTTCAAAATTTCAGGTTGTCCTGGAAGAACCAAAGAGTCCCACATGGACATGGTGACATTCACCTTCTTCATGTTGTCTACAATGTTATAAGGTGTCACAGTGTGTACTCTTTGTTGTGTCTTTGGCATGATGGGCTCCACCTCTTTTGGAAGTTGGCCTTCTTTGCTTGTCATGACAAGAGCCTCCTTAGGTGTGATGGGATCAGCTTGTTGTAGTGGCTCTATAGATGTGGTGGCTTTGGCATTAGAATCTGCTCTCTCCATGTCTTGGGCTCTTCTCTTTGCTCTTGTATAGGTGACAAAAGTAACTTCATCATTGACTCCATTGAAGTCTAGTTGCTCCCAATTGAACAGAGCAGTCTCATTCTCTTGTGATTCTTGTTGAGGCATTGACCCATTGGATGAAGCCTCTAATTGCGTTTGTGAGGCACTTTGAACCATTAGAGCTTGGTTCATCCATCCATTTGAACATGTAGCCTGATTGTGAGGTTGATTACAAGGAAAACACCATTCATTCTCCATGGCCACATTATTTTGACTAGGGACCATATCCCTCACTGGATTTTTAGAATTTAGAGGTGTAGGATTATATGGTTGGAATGGTCTCTAATTGAAGCTTTGTCTTTGTCCTTGATAGCCTCCTTGGTATGATGGCCTATTTTGTTGATAAGGCTATCCTTGATTTTGATTTTTTTGATTAGGACCTTGGACGTGTGACTGAAATGGTGGTCTAATTCCTTGACCTTGTTTCTTTAAATTTGTGACCTCTTTAGTCAAGCTCTACAATAAATTGGTCATCTCGTGTATGCTAGTTGCTTGGCTACTTTTGATTTCTTGCAACTCTTGAGAGAAACTTTCCTTAGCATGTTCTTGACCATTGGTACTAGCCTAAGGTGCTAATATGGTGGGAATAGGGGTAAATGAGGGTACTTGGGTAGGTGCAATGGGTTGAAGGCTAGGAAAAATGGGCATTAGAGGCCTTCTAGCAATCATGCCTACTTGAATTAAATAGTTTTCAGCTCTGACAGCGATGTCAAAAGCCTGGGGAAGAGAAGTACCACCCATGGACTGGATCATGATAGAAATTTGGCCATTCAAACTTTGTAAGTAATATAAGAAGGCATGGTCAACTAATGGTCTAATAGAGACTGGAATTCTATTCCATGTTTTGAGGAATATACTATTGTAATCTATCATTTGCTCTTGAGGGTCTCTCTTAATAGTTGTTAACTGCTCAACTAGAAACAAGTTATCTGATTTATCCTCAAAATGCTTACTTAATGCATCCCCTAATCCATCCCATGAAGTAATAGAACCAACAATTAGAGTGATAAACCATTATAAAGCCTTACCTTTTAGAGAGGCTACTAATAACTTTATGGCCACATCCTCTTGAGTAATGTTGTGTATGCTGTAGATGGTGGTCACATCTCTTATGTGCTCAAAAGTAGTTGTCTGCTCTTCACCTGTAAAATCAGGTATACTCTTAAGTGCCACCAAGGGCACATCATGATGTTGAGAAAAGTTCAATGGACTACCCTAATTAAAGGGTGAAAATGAAAATGGTCTAGCCATTGTAGGAGTTGGAATCCAAAGATTAACAACTATATGAGTTGTATTTGCTGCTGGATTTGAATCCTCTTCTAGATCTTTGGTTAGAGATCTGCCTCTTCTTCTGGAATGAAAGGGAAAAGGTCTCCTTTCTAAAGTATTAGGAGGTGTTGATTGTACTCTTCTTGTAGGAGATGTTCTTTGAGTTGACCCGCCTTTGTGACTTCTCTTTAAGGGCAACTCTAAAAATTTGGTGGGCTTTGAGATTCTAGTCTCAATCTTTCTAATAAAACTTTGAACAAGGTAGCCTAGATCCTTGAAATTAGTGGAGTCACCAGATATACTTTTTAGAATGACTTCTAAAGGTCTATACTATGCAATCTGTATATCAGAGATAGCATATCTTCAAACAATGAACTTCTTGTGTATTCCCACCAGGTGTGCTAGAATTGTTATACACTGAGTTTGCACCCTTTGTTTCAAGCTCTCCTAGTCTTGATAACTCAGTATAACATGGGAGTCATCTCCAGGTGTGGGACCTATGCTAAGTGAGATGAGACCTCCAGGTTCTAGGCTACTTCCTCTTGGATAATCACCCTAATTTTCTTCTAGACATGAAAGTAAACTTTTGAGGGAAAGGGATAGAAGGAATACTTGGAAGGGAAAAGACTGAAAGAAAACTACCTACTAGGTGATGCACTGAAACTAGGGTTTGGATCTCAATATGTAGGATGAAATCAAATGAACAACTCAAGTCTAGGAGATCACAACTCACTAAATAGGCTTGCATAAGTATTTCATAGGAGGGCCTGAACATAAGACACAACCTATGACCTGCAAGCAAACATTCACTTCTGCAACTCGGTGTAGGATTGAGACAAGACCATTAGGGGGCTCAAGTATACCCACAAAACATCAAAATCAGATAAAACACAATACCACACAATGATTGCAGAAAGAGAGAGGGATCAAGAACCTTGAGATATCACTCAAAACATACATATACTTCAATTCAATAAGAGAGAATAAAAACAAGGAAGCATAGGGACATGAGAAATTATCACAAAATACCTCTACAGTGTTTAGATAATCAATGGGAGAAATACAACTGTAGAAGCTAGAGGGTAGAGAAAATGCCACAGATGACTCTCAAGAAAGGTGAGTTTCCTTTTTTACAATTGTCTAACTCTAAGAACTAAGGCTCCAAAAAAGAACTATATACATCTCCTATACACAGGCAGGAGTCAAAACCTAACTAGGGTTATAGAAGATTACAATAAAATATCAAACCCTAGGTGTCCTTTTGATCATCAATGTATATCTGTAACATCATGGCTGATCAGATACTTGTTTTTGTGCCCATCCCTATACTGAAATCAACTTGCAGACAAGCAACTTGGATCCATCTACCCACCTGCAACTCCACTAAGCCATTAATACATCCAAACCTGATCCTATTCCCCTGGGTAACAATACCACTCAAAAGGTGGCGCTAGCCCTTTTCATCACTTCTCGGTGTGGGAACATGACATAGTACCCTGCAACACCAACCTATAGTCATCTCCATCAACTTCTCAACCAAAAATCTCCAAAGAATTAAACTCCTGAGCTACCCGATGTTGTGCATGGCAAAAAGAATGCAAAACCCTTGTAGAGACATTTGAATTTTTGAATATAATGGCTAGCGGTAGATTTTAAAATGTAATCGTCGATACGAAATTTCTCCTGGTAGATGGACAGCCCAGATGCGCCCTTCAAAATAGTCTAAAAACCCTTTTGACAAGTCAAACGCCACCTCGACAATTAGCAACCAATCGGAAGTGAGCAAATCAGCATCTTTGATCGACTTTGGACCCACGTCCCTGAGAACACCATCAGACGGTTGTCACTATACCGCTGCAATAATGATCAAACTCTTTGGATCTACGGTATAATGATAGTTGTGAGATATTTTCATGCTTTAACCTCTTTAGAAACCCCTGACCCCACGGGTCCACTGACAACCACCACGTAGCCTACCAAACAACCAATCAAACTATGCCATTTCGAATACATGTTGCATACCTTCTGACATCAGACCCACCCAACAAAGCCTAGAGGTAAAGAAAGATCAACGGTGGGCACATGATCGCATGTGTCAGAAAGATCCCTTGTGGACATTTTTCAGTCGTCAATCCTCTGGAGATGTCAAAGCCTTTTGAAATGCTGGAAACCTGGTCCCACTGACAAGTAATCTGATTCAGGACACGCAGACCAAATAGGAGCTACCAAATTAGAATATGTGGCATCAGACCCACAATACAATGCAGTGATGAGAACAAGGGAAAAATCAATGGTCATCTAAAGATCTCATACTCTAACAATAGCCTATGCAAAGATACGCCAGCCACCAGATCTTCTTAACTAGGACCCCACTGATAGATGCTGAATCACTAGCTCACTGACAAATGAAAAGCTGCCAAGTCAGATGACATGGTGCTGGACCCACTGATAACTGAGGTACTGTAAGGAAAGGGAAGATTGATGGTGCTCACCATACCATGATCGTAACACATGCGTATCTTTGGCTTGCGCGATGGCGAAGACCGTTAGATCAAATCGACACTTAACCCTTAGGAATTATTTTTTGCGCTGAGACTTAGGAAAAATTAAATCACCGGTCTTAGGGATTATTTCATGCACATGCAAATATGAATGACTTAAGTTGCTGAGAAAGGTAACATGAAAATATAACAAGGCTTAAGCCTTTTTTAGGGTAACGACTAGTTTTTCAAACTTTTTATTGCAGACCAGGGAAATAACAAATTTGCAGAGGCCAGAGAATAGGGTGTAAATTCATGAAAATTTCAGGGATGGTAGGCAAGATAAAAATAGAGGCCCTGGAGCAGGTTTTAGCCAAATTTGATGCATAGGAAAATTTGGGTAATAGGTAGCATCTCCAAAGTATTGTATCTTTTCTTCCATGTCTTTTTGCATGCATTCTTGGCTTGAATATATCCTTTAAACATGTCTTCTAGATACTTCCATATTTTGTAGGCTTTATCTACTTTCATGATCTTTGAAAACTCACTATCAGATAGGGCGATGATAAGGGCTTCTTTGGAAAATGCATTTTGAGTGAATAACTCCTTTAGTTTAAGATTTGCATCATCTTTTGTAAGATCCCTTAGAGAGGGAATAACAACATCTCGAGTAGCTACTTCAAAAATCTCAAAACCAATGCACTGCAAATGTGTTATCATTTTTTTCTTCTTGTCTAGATAATTCCCTCAATCAAACTTAGGACTTTCCTTTCTAAAGAATGCCATCTGATCAACCTCAAGTTGTTAAACTTCTCTCTGAGGTACTTGGCTCTGATACCAATTGTTAGGAATCATCCCAAGAGATAACAGAGGAGGGGGGGGGGTGAATCAGTTATCTACAAGATTAAATTCCTTATCCAATTAAGTACATAAGAACATTAAGCACATACACAATAAGATAACACTTAACATGACACCACAATTTTGGTTACAGGGAAACCCAAATAGGTAAAAACACTGGTGGAAATTAGTACCCACTATAAATTGCACTAGAGTATAATGATCCTTGTTAGAAGATCTTACAACCTTGTTAGGAGTTAATATTTACAATGCAATAAGTATATTGACCTGTTCAAAGGTCAGACCCTATTAGGATTCTTTTACAAATAACCATGTTAGGGGTGATGAGTCACTGTCCAAGAGTTCACTGCTCCAATGGTGAAGGCTATAAACTTCTGCACAACACATACACACTATATCTAGATCTTGGTGAACTGTGTATTAGACCTTTTGTCTTGATTAGTTCAAATGAATAGCATACACTCTCTTCTTTGTTACATAGACCTTCTACTGATGGCTCAATACTTCACACCTTCTTCTCTCCTCTTTTCTTCACTTCATTTCTACTGCCTGCCATACTTAGTGATCACAACTTACCAACTATAAGTATCTTTCTCCATAATATATAATCAATTTGGACCATTACAACCTTCTTGAAATCATAATAGAGAAACAATTCAACTCTTCAATAACATCTCCAATGACTAAATCAAGCACGCAACACAAAAGGGACCGCGTAGCCCAACATGAGTAGACGCGCTTCACACCGTCGGCTCCACCAAATTAACTAAAACTTTACTCTCAAGATGAAATACATTATACATTCTTCACCAAAAATTGTTAACTCATAACCAAACATGAAACCAAACATGCATATCATAATGATAAGCACAACTGCTAAAACAATACAAACACCGTCAGCTCCAATAAACAATCTCAGGAAGTTGTAAGTGGAAAATGCAAACATCATAGCTTAACTGTAACTATACAACTAACTCTACATCCATGAACATAGCTTCGTATGCATGTCTACAACACAGATATAAACACATAAGGCTTTGTCATAACCATACTGATAATGACATACAAAACTGGGTATGTGCAAGATCATGAGGGGCCAAACTATGCCCTTAAGTGGCAATGAAAAATCAACAAATCAGGGTTAGTGAACTTGACGTGAAAATTTCAACTAGCCATGAACCTAATATCAAAAAGTTGTAAGAATAGAATCTATAGAAAATTGAATGTAGTTTTTAAAATACTAGGCCTTTTTTTAGAAAAAGTTAGTATGATTGGTGAAAAGTATAGATTTCAATGCAACAGTACAAAAATTTCAGGAAAAAAATAAGTAGGTGTATGTCTAACCACCTTAATCATAATCAAATGATAATATTTTATTATAAGATTTTATATATAAGTAGTAGAATCATGCCCAGATGTGACACATATTTTTTTTGTAATTTTATTCCAAAAAAATAATTAATTATGAATTTTCTACTACAACATTTTCAGAATTAAAAAACTCTCGTGTCTGACCACCTTAACTCATTCAAAACTTTACAAAATTCAATTTTATTTTTTTTCCCTTATAGTAGGTGAAGCATAGAATGTGACACATTTTTCGGATTTCAAAAATGTTATACCGTTTGAAAGTTATAGTCATTTTTCAATCAGTATATAAATCAACACTTTAGAGGTAGCTCAATTAGAAAATAACTAATAATTACTTACCAAATTCAAAATTTTACAGCAATTATATCGATAGAAAGCTGATAATCTCCTTAAGATGCCCTTTTCATTTTATCAAATTTGGGTTAAAAAAAGTCGTCAGCTACACTGTCAAAGTCTGGAACTCAGAGAAACAGGGGAAAAACATGTATTTGAGACATTCCAATAGTTGACCATGTAGGTTTGGTGCACAAAGCAATACCAAGCCTAATCGGGTACCCGATATTTACCTGAATATGATGTAGAATTTTGAATTTTCACTTTGCCTCCACTTTCTCCCTCCCATTTCTCCACCCTTCATAAACTATATATTAATTATATATTAGATATATTAAATATTATATAATATCAATTATATATTAAATGTTATATAATATATATTTTACATTAAATATTATTGAATATATATTAATATTTAAAACTATATATTAGATTATATATTATATATATTAAATATTATATAATATACATGTTACATTAAATATTATTTAGTTATATATTAATATCAAAAACTATATATTAGATTATATATTATATATTAAATATTATATAATATACATTTTACATTTTAAATATTATTTAATATGATTCCGAGCACGAGCATGAGTCCCTACAGGGGCATAGTTGTGCCTTTTACAGGCACCGAAAACCCTAGCTATGCAGAAATGGAGGCTTTGAAGAATAGTTCACTAGAGGTGGATTATAGAAGCAAAGGGCAAGAGAATCACTCTGTTTCCATCACTTGTGGCTGTGAAATGGTATCTTTCCTTGCTTTTTCAACTAGAACACTAAATTGCAAAGGTTCTTGAAATAGATTCTGGTCATCGGACAATTGTACCATGCCTGTTGATAATCCTGCAGCTCAATAGAGTCATTGGGAGGTTAAACAAGAACAACCGAATAGACCTTTGAACCGACTGAAGATTATGGAGAGCGGGGAAGGGTTTGGTAAAATGAGCAGTTGTACTGGAAATTATGCAGGTGCCGTAGAACTAACCACATTAATAAATTTAAAGAAGAGATCAACAGCGGCACAACATTATGAGGAAAGCCTTGTCATTTCGATGGTGATGCCCTGATATTATGAAGAATGTCTTGCCGCTTCAATGCCAGCGTTGCCTCTATCTCAGACTTTTGTCATTGCTTCTCATTAGTACTCTAAGATATGGTAGGGATTACGGGCTTTTGTACAACATAGTCCATCATAAATTCTCTATAAATCATCATGTGTTACAGTATTCTGTGCATTTCTGAATGACTTACTCGAAGAATTTAATTTTTACCGTAATTTTGGATCCATGGATTGTCATTTTGCGCTCAGAGAGAAGCTGCAGATTGCAAGAATTTGATAAATTTGGTTTATCTCATTTTCTTTCTCTACCATTTCTAAGTAATACGATTTTTTTTTTGTCCATCTTAAATGATTTCACCTAAAGTTAATGAATTTTTTTAGATGATTTTGTTTGAAGTTTGTATGAAATTTCTTCCATGGATGCTAATGAAATCTCTTCCATGAATACTAATAAGATGTTTAAATTCAGTGTTAATAAATTCTATAGCTTGAATGTTCTTTGTTGTAGAAGGTTATTTTCATGGTTTGTGATTCATGCAATTCCTTAATAGTTTCATTCTTAACATAATTCATAACTAGATTTTCCATAGCCAATTTTCTTCTTGATCATTGCAATATTTTCTCCTCCACTAAACATTTTGTAATCAGTTGATATACAATCACATTTTTCTCTTCGCCAATTCTGTGGGCTCACGATTGAGCCTGTAGATCCACAAAAGGGCTGAAATATGGATGTGGTGGAAGAGTAGTATTAGCAAGAAATCATTCACTAACATCTTATTTGGGTCATGGGGACTCCCTAGGGGTCCTAGTATGCGTTATCATGTGTTTGGACCCCTAGGGAGTCCCCATGACCCCTTTTGACACATTGGAATGCTCAAGTGTGTCTTAAGGGGTCCTAACCCCTAAAGACACGCTTGAGCATTCCAATGTGTCAAAAGGGGTCATGGGGACTCCCTAGGAGTCCTAGTACACCTTATCATGTGTTAGGACCCCTAGGAAGTCCCATGACCCCTTTTGACACATTGGAATGCTCAAGTGTGTCCTAAGGGGTCCTATGACCCCTTCAGACACACTTGAGCATTTCAATGTGTCAAAATGGGTCATGGGGACTCCCTATGGGTCCTAGTACACCTTATCATGCGTTAGGACACCTAGGCAGTCTCGATGACCCTTTTTGACACATTGGAATGCTCAAGTGTGTCTTAAGAGGTCCTACGACCCCTTTAGACACACTTGAGAATTCCAATGTGTCAAAAGGGGTCATGGGGACTCCCTAGGGGTCCTAACATGTGATAAGGTGTACTAGGACCCCTAGGGCATCCCCGTGAGCCCTTTTGACACATTGGAATGCTCAAGTGTCTTAAGGGGTCCTGAGACCCCTTAAGACACACTTGAGCATTCCAATGACCCCTTTTGAAACATTGGAATGCTTGAGTGTGTCTTAAGGGGTCCTAAGACCCTATAAGAAACACTTGACCATTCCAATGTGTCAAAAGGGGTCACAGGGACTCCTTAGGGGTCCTAGTATGCCTTATCATGTGTTAGGACCCCTAGGGAGTCCCCATGACCCCTTTTGACACATTGGAATGATCAAGTGTGTCTTAAGGGGTTGTAGGACCCCTTAAGACACACTTGAGTGTTCCAATGTGTCAAACAGGGTCACGGGGACTCCCTAGGGGTCCTAGTATGCCTTATCACACGTTAGGCCCCCTAGGGAGTCCCCATGACCCCTTTTGACACATTGGAAGGCTCAAGTGTGTCTTAAGGGGTCCATACTAGTATCCCTAGTGAGTCCCCATGACCCCTAGGAAGGCTCTCTCTGCCTCCAGTGAACTATTCTTCAAAGCCTCCATTTCTGCGTAGCTAAGGTTTACGACGCCTATAAAAGGAACATTTAATAAAAAGATTTAGCCGACCACCTTTAAAGACCTAAAAGAAATGAGAAAAAAATTTAGGCCAAAAATACATACTGCATTTCTGTATGTAGTACCGTAAGCTTCAACAATCCAACTGGCTTCCTCTGCTAAGGCATGAAGAACTTCATTAATGTATGGTCTAGAAGGAAGATTATAATTTCCATATTTCTGCAAAAGATTTTCCAAAATTTGTAATATTATATATAATATATTAGTCTATATATATATATATATATATATATATATATATATATATATATATATATATATATATATATATATATATATCTGTGTGTGTGTGTGTGCAAGATCATGAGGGACCAAACTATGCCCTTAAGTGGCAATGAAAAATTAGCAAATCAAGGTTAGTCAACGTGACGTAAAAATTTCAACTAGCTATGAACCTAATATCAAAAAGTTGTAACAATAGAATCTATACAAAATTGAATGTAGTTTCTAAACTACTAGGCCTTTTTTGAGAAAATGTTAGTATGATTGGTGAAAAGTATAGATTTCAATGCAGCAGTACAAAAATTTCAGGAAAAAAATAAGTAGGTGTATGTCTGACCACCTTAATCATAATAAAATGATAATATTTTATTATAAGATTTTATATATAAGAAGTAGACTCATGCCCGGATGTGACGCATATTTTTTTGTAATTTTATTCCAAAAAAATAATTACTTATGAATTTTTTGCTACAATATTTTTGATGAAGGGTGCTCCCCTTAATACCACAAACTCATAACAGAAATAGAGAAACAACAACAATAATATGCAAGAACAGAAAACTGGCTTCTTATTATCTCCACAAAATGTGGGATTACAAACTTTCAGAATTACAATATGTAAAGCCACATGGGCATTCCCTTACAATATTCTATAGGACAAAGCCTTGAATCAATACCTAGATCTACTACCCAGAACTGCCCTAGACAATACTACGGGCCTTCTTTATATAGGCAATTTCCACCGCCCAAGAAGGTTCTAGAAATTTAGCTCTTAGGGCCGACCAAACTTAGAATTATTTTATTTTACAATCTATTACATCAAAGTCGGCTCAAAATGAGTTTTGAAACCCAAATAGAAATTTTGAAGAAAAATTATTTTCCGCCATTTCAGGTGACCCAACTTCCGAAGACCATAAGTCATCGTCGGTTGACCCGATTGGCTATTATAACCCCATTGTAGAAACACCACGAAGCACTCTACAGGCTTGACCAGTGTAAAGTGCCCGTCACCCAAATTCTCAACCTCATCTGGGGCCTCTAAAGCCTTCAAAATTGAGTTTGAAGTTTCTGTACCCTGCTGCCAATACCAAAAATCTTCAATATCTTCAAAACTATGCCTGATCTAGCCATGAAACTTTGCTAGCAGGCTGATATGACTGAGATGAACCTCCATATGTAAAATTAGACATTCCGAGATCGTAAGACCAACTTACTAAAAATAGCAAGTTTCCACAAATAGCAACTCTGCACAAGATAGCCCTTATTGAATACAAAAATAGAAATATTTTTGGGTGATGCAAGATTGCTCTTACACCCAGAATGCTCCTGCATCAGACACCCGAGGTAATTTGAGAAGTGACCCTATCATGACTTAGGTGTGCAGAGGAAAACCAAGATGGTTAACCTCCTCCTTTGTTAGCCATGCTGAATCTTCAACAGGTCATCCTTTCCATTTGACCAAATACTCTTCATATGTCCTGTTCCTTGTGCTTCTACCAACACGACTGTCCAGTATGTCTTCAATCTCCTTGATATCTGAACTGGTTGCTGGAATACTCCACTGTGCAGCTGCAACCTCATCTTCAACACCTCCTTCATGATACTCTGTCAAATCTGAAATGTTAAACACTGGTGAAATATTCAGCTTAGTAGGCAATCCTACCTCATATGCATTTCCTGAATCATGCTTCTTCAGTATCTTACATGGTCCAAACTTCTTCATTTTTAGCTTTTTATATGTACCAACTAAAAATCGCTCCTTCCGCAAATGAACCATGACTTCATCCCCAACCTGAAATTCCTTATGCCTCCTTTTCTCATCTACCTTAGTCTTATACTACACATTCACCTTGGTAATATGCTTCCTCACCTCCTCATGGATGTTCTTCAAATGTTCTACAAAATCCTCAGCTTCAGTACTACTTATTTCTCCTTTATCTATCTTTCTCAACTCAGATGCATTTCTTGGACTACTTCCATATACAATCTGGAATGGTGATTTACCAGTGCTCCTGTTGATAGAATTATTGTATGCAAATTTTGCCTGTGGTAAACTCAAATCCCATCTTGTTGGCTTATCTCCAACCAAACATCTCAACAGATTTTCCAAACTTCTATTCACCACCTCTGTCTGTCCATCAGTCTATGGATGATGTGATGAACTGAAGTTCAAATCTGTCTTCAACTTCTTCCACAATGTCCGCCAGAAATATCCAACAAACTTATTATCTCGATCTGAAACTATGGTCTTTGGCAAACCATGTAGTCTCACCACTTCTCTGAAAAACAATTCTGCTATATGAACAACATCATTAGTCTTCTTGCAGGGAATGAAATGTGCCATCTTCAAAAATCTGTCAACTACTACAAAAATTGAATCATGTCTCCGCTGTGTCCTTGGTAAACCAAGAACAAAGTCCATACTGATATCCTCCCAAGGTTTCTCTGGTACAGGTAATGGCTGATACAACCCTGTATTCTACTTCACTTCTTTCGCCATCTGACATACTCTAAAACTTTGTACAAACTTCTTGACATCTTGCTGCAACTGTGGCCAATAATAATTTTCACTAACCAAAGCAAGGGTTTTATCTCAACCAAAATGTCCAGCCAATCCTCCGCTATGCTTCTCTTTGATGAGATTCTCCCTCATAGAACTTCTTGGAATGCACAACTGACTCCCTCTGAATAGCATATCATCCTGGATGATGAAATCCAGCCATTTTGTCCTATCTAGAGTAACAGGCTCTTTACAAGCTTTCCAAGCTTCACTAAAATTAGGATCCTTTGGATACAAATTCTTGAGTTCCTTGAACCCAACCACTTCAATTTGCATCTCTATCAGCAATAGTTGCCTTCTGCTAAGAGCATCCACAACCCTATTAGACTTTCCACTCCTGTGTTTCAAAATAAATGTATAACTCTACAAAAACTCAACCCATTTCAAATGCCTCTGATTCAAATTTCCTTGACTATTCAAATATTACAAAGCTTGATGATCAGAATACAAAACAAACTCCTTAAGAAGCAAATAATGTCTCCACTTCTTTAATGCCTGAACTATAGCATAAAATTCTTGATCATAAACAGAATACTTCCTCTTGGCATCATTTAACTTCTCACTGAACTACGCAACAGGTTTACCTTCTTGGCTCATAACAGCTCCTATTGCAGTACCACTAGCATCACAATCTACTTGAAACATCTTATTAAAATTTGAAAGTGCTAAAACTGGTTGTTCTGTAACTTTTTGTTTCAACAATTGAAAACTCTTTTCTGCCCCATTAGTCCACTTAAACTCTTTTCTATCCCCTCTCATTGTTTCAGTCAAGGGTCCATAAATACTGCTAAAATTTTTGATAAACTTTCTATAAAAGCTAGCCAAACCATGAAAAGATCTTACCTCAGTAGCACTCCTTGGAGTAGGCCATTCAAGGATAACCTATACCTTCTCTGGGTCCATTTTTAAACCTTCTGCTGAAACTACAAATCCCAAATACACTAACTCTTTCTTCACAAAATTGCACTTCTTCAAATTAATCAACAATTTCTCATCTCTCAACTTCTCAAACACCATATGGATATGCATCATATGTTCCTCCAATGTCTTGCTAAAAATCAAAATATCATCTAGGTAAACAATGACAAGCTTACCCAGAAATTCTTTCAGGACCTCGTTCATGAGCCGCATGAAAGTGCTCGGTGCATTGGTTAGCCCAAAAGGCATGACTAACCACTCATACAGTCCTTCCTTTGTCTTGAAGGCAGTCTTCCATTCATCTCCTTCTCTGATCCGAATCTGGTGATATCCACTCTTCAGATCTATCTTTGAGAAATACATAGCCCCACTCAAACAGTCCATAATATCATCCATTTGTGGCAATGGAAACCTATACTTGATTGTGATCTTGTTTATTGCTCTAAAATTTGTACACATCCTCCATTCTCTATTCTTCTTTGGTGCTAATACCACTGGTACAACACAGGGACTCAGACTCTCTCGAATCAACCCCTTCTGCAATAACTCATGTACTTGTCTGTTCAACTCTTCACTTTCTACTGGTGTCATTCTGTGTGCTGCCTTGTTTGGCAAACTAGCTCCTGGAATCAAATCCATCTGATGACTGATCTTCCTTACCGATGGTAATCCATCAAGTACATTATCAGATACAATATCTTGAAACTCATTCAACAAATCTATAACCTCTATAGGTACATCCTCTACTTTTTTACCAACTTTTGGAATTAAAGAAAAATACACATGCTCATGCCTCATACCATCTAGGAATTTTTTTTCATCAACAAATGTTATTCTTGCATTACCACATACCTTTTCTTCGATCTCCTTCAATGGCTTTAGCTTATGTTGCACTCCATCCTTTGTCAGGGAATAGGTATTCGCACAACCATCATGTATAACACATTTGTCAAACTGCCACGGTCTACTCAACAACATATGACATGCATCCATAGAGATGATATCACATAGTACCTCATCTTGGTACCTGCCGATCTTGAACTTTACTAGGCACTGTTCACTGACCATGACCTTGTGGTCATCCTACACCCAGGCAATCCGATATGGATGTGGGTGTTTCTATCTCTTGAGCTTCAACTTTGTCACCATCTCTTCTGACACCAAATTGTCAGTGCTTCCACTATCGATAATCACATCACAACATTTACCCTCACACTTGCATCTAGTGCGAAACAGGCTCCTCCTTTGTTCAGGTTCATTCTCACCACTCAGCAAGACTCTTCTGTTAATTAGTATTTCTCCTCTTTTAGCATCTTCAGAATTTGATGATCTAGCATCTTCATCTACATGTGCAACTCTGGCCTGGCCTTCATTTCTCCTGTCTATTCTGTTGGCACTGAGGACATTCAAATGCCCTATGACCTTCTTCTCCACAGTGAAAATATGTTCCACGTAAGCCTTCTCTTCCAGATCCTTGTCCTCTTCCTCTTCCTCTCCGATCTCTATTACTCTGATCCTGGAAATGATTGGAATTATTTCCTCTCTGATTCTGACTGCTACTGGCCTCATCCTTCTTTTTCGGATCTTCATTTCGGCCACCATATGACCGTCCACCAGATCTTCCACCATGACCTCTTCCATTTTGTCTACTCTCAAACTTCTTATTTAGCTTTTCTTCTACTTTTAGTGCAAACTGGTATGCCTCCTCAATACTATTCATTCAAACTAGATTCAACTCCTCCTGAATGCTTGGCCTTAACCCATTAAGGTATCAAGCAACTTTCTCCTTATCAGCTTCTGCATGGCCTGTTCTGATGAGGAGTCGATAAAACTTCTCTGTATACTCCTGAACAGATCTTCCTTCTTGCTTCAAACTTTGCATTTTCTTTAGTAGGTCAAGCTCATAATCAACAGGAATGAACTGTCACTTCAATTTATCCACCATCTGATCCCATCTTGTGATTTTATCTTTCCCTATTCTATTTCGCTCCAATTGAATTTCTTGCCACCAGATCTTCGGATAACCTTTCAATCTGGCCTTCGCAAATTTGACCCTATCAGGATCCTCAACATCTTCATACTCAAAATATTTCTCACATTCATTAATCCAGTCAATCAATTCCTCTAGGTTAAGATTTCCAGAAAATGTAGGAACCTCAATCTTAGGTCTTTTCCCAATCTTAGAAATCGCCCAGAAAAGTCTTTCTTCCTTGTGGTTCACAATTTCAGCTTCTCCTTCTTGATATTCTTCTTCAGCTTCATCCTCACTTTCATCTCTGACATTAAGATTCATTCCTCTATGAATCTCTTCTTGCAATGCTCGCACTTATCTCTGCAGCTCTCTAACCTCAGGTGTCACAGCACCAGCTCTTCCGCCACGTTCTTTTCGTGGAGGCATTTTTGCGATGCGCATTGAAACCCTAACCACGGTCCTGAAGCAAACTGCCTCATAGTCGGTGATCTATTTACACACTCAAGAACTCCTGCTCTGATACCACTTGATGAAGGGTGCTCCCCTTAATACCACAAACAAATAACAGAAATAGAGAAACAACAACAATAATATGCAAGAACAGAAAACTGGCTTCTTATTATCTCCACAAAAGGTGGGATTACAAACTTTCAGAATTACAATATGTAAAGCCACATGGGCATTCTCTTACAATATTCTGTAGGACAAAACCTTGAATCAATACCCAGATCTACTACCCAGAACTGCCCTAGACAATACTATGGGCCTTCTTTATATAGGCAATTTCCACCACCCAAGAAGGTTCTAGAAATTTAGCCCTTAGGGCCGACCAAACTTAGAATTATTTTATTTTAAAATTTATTACATCAAAGTCGGCTCAAAATGAGTTTTGAAACTCAAACAAAAATTTTGAAGAAAAATTATTTTCTGCCATTTCAGGTGACCCAACTTCCGAAGACCATAAGTCATCGCCCGTAGACCCGATTGGCTATTATAACCCCATTCTGGAAACGCCATGAAGTGCTCTACAGG
>BSBK01013547.1:0-12500 GCA_027943335.1 Chamaecyparis obtusa | reverse complement strand
AAGAACACCTAAATGGTTAATTGAAATTGAGGAGAACATTATGAATAATTGGGAAGGAAGGAGGTCACATAGACCCATTAGGTTGTGGGCTTCAAGACTTTATGATCAATTTTTTCAAAACAAGGCATTGGTTGAGAAATGTCAAATTTTTGTGTAGTTGTTAAAGATGCAAAAGATGAGACCTGTGCTTGTGAAATTAAAAGATTCATGTGAACAAGAAAATGGAGAGAAATGAGATTGTTGTGAAGAATCTTTTCAATGCTCTCAATAGCATTAGGAAAACTAGTAGAGAAAAAGATGAGAGTTGCTCACAGGGTTATTACAACCTCCTTAGTAAGTCATTAGTTGAGAAAGGCTCGTTTGATGAGACAAACTTGTGTTGACTTCAATATAGACCGTAAAACTTTGGGTAGAGCACTTGCAAGAAGAGAAAGACTTGATGATCCACTTCAAATTGATACATGGGCTTATGGTGGGAGACTTCCACGTTTCGATAAGAAGCTAACAAATGTTGTCAAGGATGAAATTCAACAATTTTGGGATGCTAACTCAAGAGTGTCACCAAATGTGAAGGATGTCTTGAAGTTGAGAGTTGGCAATCGAGACCACACTCCACATCCTAAACATTATGTGGAGGTAAGTCAAAAAATGTTGTATAAAATTTTTTTGTGATACACATCCAACATTGAAAATATCACAAAGGTCTTTTGAATCCTTGAAGCCATTTTATTGTGTACCCCTTAAGATTCAAAAATACATGTTGTTGCAAATATCATGTTGAGTTTTTCAATGCATCATGAATTATTACGGTCCATTCATTCTACTTTGCATACTAATGAAATGCTAGAGGATTGTGGTGCAAGTGGTCTTCCCAAATCATCAAGAGACTTGCTAGATCAATTTTTATGTCATAGAGATGATGGTTGTTTATTTTATAAAAAAGATTGCTTAAATGCCAAGTGCTTAGAATGTGATGGCTTGTCCAAGTTTAGAACATGTTTTCATGAGGGTTTGGAACACAATTTTTGAAAGGACACTCGTCCAAAAAAGGTATATGAAACATTGAAATACACATTGAAGAGTGGAGGTGAAGGCTCTAGATGTGAGTTAGTTGCAAAAGGAATACAATGTTGCTAATTTTATCTCAGATTTCAAGACAAATCTTTTTTACAAGTATGCAAGGCATAGTCATAGGTCTCAATGGTTGGATTAACAATTCAGGACATGTAAGGACACTTTCCCCATTGGAACTATTATATCCATTGTAGACTTTGTGGAGAACTATACATTGCAGCCCCAAAATGAGACTCAAGCTCAATATTACAATTCCATTCAGGTTGCTATTTTTGTACACATCACATATAGACATTCCCTTGATAGCACAAAAGATGAGCGAAAGATAATCAAAGAGTACCATTTTTATATGAGTGACGATAGGTCTCACTCTCATGAGTTTGTTCAACATTGTTTCTAGAACTATTTTGACTTCTTGCAGGAAAATGGTATTGCTATGGATACGCATCTCATTTGGCCAGATAATTACACTAGTCAATTTAAGAATGCCAAAATGTTTTATTGGTTGTGTAGAATGCATGTGGAGAGAGGTGTACCTCATATTTGGAGTTTTTTTGAGTCAGGGCATGGGAAAGGGGAGCATGATGGAGCAGGTGCGTGTGTGAAGAGAGCTCTATTTAAGGAGCAATTGAGGATTTCAGGTGCTCTACTTCTTGATGCTCATTCTATTGTTGATTGGTGTACTTTAACATTGTCACAAGGGGGGACTCTTGATTCTACAGTGCATAGATTCTTTTGGTTGGTTAAGGAGGGAACTATAGGAGATAGATTGGATTGTCAAACAGTGAAAGACTCTTAAAAAATACATTCATTCTGAAGCTCCAATAGTAGTACATGGACCATTTGGACATGAGAGTTGGCTTGTTTTTGCCCCATGTGTTTTTAGTATGATTGGGATCATTACGAGTCAAGTGAGTGGGTGGATACATGGTTCCACAGTATCTGACTCCTTTATCTTTGACACTCTCTATAAGAAATGATGACATGGACACTTCAGTTGACTATGGACCATCTTTCAGATCTTATGAAGCCAGGAGATGTTTTTGCATTGGTTGCACCATAGGGGAATGATGAGAGGTCAGATTATGGTTAGCACGTTGTGTACAAGGTAAACAAAAGATTGTACAACTGATGGCAGATGGTGATGGGTTCACATATCCTACTAGTTCAGTTGTTGTTGTGGGAACATGGCTACGAACATACATGATTAAAAAGAATGGAGTTCCCGAATTTGAAGACTATGAGAAGCACAAAACTATTCTCATGTATTCACACCTTGTTATAGTAACAAATGTCAAGTTGTCAAAGCATCAAGGAAGACCAAGACAAAAGAACTTTGGACTATTACTACTACTAATCATGAAGCACTATTGGAGACCCTGAAGGAAAAAGATGACCCTTCAGGAACACTTGACTAGGTAATAAGTTAAACCTAGTGCATTGTTTTCTAAGTTTGTTAAGCTTAATTTTAATACATTAATTTGACCTTTCTTAGATTGTATTTTGAGTCAATAAACTTGGTTTTGTATGTGGATTGTAACTTGTGTAGGAGCACCTATGAAGACGCCTACGGTCACCATGGATCCAATCAGAGATAGAAGGACAAAAGGATCCTTAATGGTTAATTGAGATCTTTTGAAGCCTATAATGGCAATTTCTAACAATCAATTTGATTTAAACATTAAATGTCCTAAAACTCTTCATAAGGACTTATGACCAAAATCATGTATGGGTGGCCAATAGTGCCAAGAAGGGATCTTACATGTCATATACTTATGTCATTTGCATGGTTTGAATTCTTACATGTTTGATTGTTGTTTCTAATGCTTTAAGGATATTATTTTTTATCATTTCAAACAATCTATAAAAGTTAAACCTCAAACATAATAAGCTCCACAGTTCAAATTTCACAAGCTGAATCATGATTAATTTCACAGTTCAAATTTCAAACATACCACTAACAGTCAGTTGAAAGCATCTCAGCAACGTATCTTTCAAACTGGCAGAAATCTTTTGTGGCTCATATCTCAGACCTCGTGATAGGTATCAACAAAATGTTAGGTGCTACAAGATCATATTTCTGAGGTCTACAATAACCTCTCTCAGTTTTGGGTGATTCAACTTCATTTTCATTTGGCAAGGTGATCTCAGTCAATGCCAAAACATGTAGTGAGGGTCAGTTGAAAGTGGTTCAACAACGTATCTTTCAAACCATTTGACCTGGCATCAAACCATCTACTCCATCAGCTCTGGTTGGCTAGGTAAATGCCAGTGACAACCCCATTCTACCCAGAGAGTCACTGGAACGCTCGCAACCATGCTCGACCCAAGTGACCCCAAGGTGCACTAAGCACAATTAGGTAGTGATCTTGTGGGGATCGTATCTTGGACCTCGTGAGAGGTATTGACAAACTATCAAGTGCTACAAGATCATGTTTTCAATTTCTATAATAACCTCTCTTGGTTTTGGGCGATTTGACTTCATTTGCATTTGGAAAGGAGATCTTAGTTGATGCCAAAACTTGTAGTGAGGGTCAGTTGAAAGTGGCTCAGTAGCGTATCTTTCAAACTGTCTGACCTGGCATCAAACCATTTTCTTCATCAGCTCTGGTTGGCTGGGTAAACACCAGTGACAACCCCATTCTTCCCACAGAGTCACCAAAATTCTCGCGACCACACTCGACCCAAGTGACCCGAAGGTGCACTAAGCACGATTGGGCAGCGATCTTCTATGGCTTGTATCTTGGACCTCATGATAGGTATCAACAAAATGTTAGGTGCTACAGGATTGTATTTTTGAAGGATACAATAACCTCTCTTAGTTTTGGGCAATTTGACTTCATTTTCATTTTTTTCATTATGGAAACATATGATCTATATGAAGACCACATATGACAAAGAGCAGTTATGACAGAGTGCAGAGCAAAATTGTCTAGAGTAAGTAGTATTTTCCCAGTCTAACCAGAGACAGTTTTGATTGGCGATGTCGATAGAAGTAAGTTCAGTGCTTGAGTACTTGAACATGGATACTATGATGTATATTGAAGACTCACCAAAGAGTGCAATTTTGTATGGCATGTACGAAAGAAGTTATTGCAGTATTACCATAGATAGAGCTAAAGCCAATAGGATAGAGAAGAAGAAAAAATTAGTAAATAGTTAAGGGATTATTTTGTTTATCAAAATAATGACTTAATCATATAAATATATGACATCCTAGATGTTAACCCTTGGGTAGAATGAGTTAATATGTATTTTTTAAAGTGATTTATGATTTGTAAAGCTGACTGCAAAAGTTATTATTCTTAATAACTTGTATAAATGTAGGACATATGTAATGCGAAGTTAGAAGAGTAACATATGTATGCGAAAGATATTCATGCGAAGTTGTAAACTGTGAAAGTTAAGAAAGAAGACTTTGTTTATGCAAGCGAAGTAGTAAAAGGTTATATACCTTCCCTTTTGCAATCAGAAATCATTGTACATTACATGTTTGGGTAGTGGGCTCATCTTGTAATCATTTCTATTTGTACTACCAACTCTTAGCAGGGTTGAGGCTTCTAACAAGGACTAGAGTCCCTTAAATAGGAATGAGACACTATATGTATGTAATAGGCTCCTAATAGGGTCAACATCATTAACAAGATACTTTTGATTAGTGGATCATTGTGGGTATCATCCCCATCGGGGTTTTCCCTTGGCCAGGGTTTCCTCGAGAACAAATAAAGTGTTATGAGTTCATTTGCTTTATTTCTATGCATGCTATTTAGTTTACTCTATTTTGCAAGTATCAAGTTAATCTATTATATCCATAATTGGGCAAAAGTAAAAGTTTGTAGAATACTAATTCACCCCCCACCCCCCCCCCACCCCTCTCAGTATTCCCTATTTCTAACAAAGTCAAGTATTAAGGAAGCTAAGAAGATTAAAAATCTCTAGATTTATACACTTCAACCGTGGGACAAAAATTAATGCTCATTAATCAAAGATTTATATGTTCAATACAAATGATATCATTGCAAGTAATATTATTTCCATATTGGGATTTTTGGTAGAACAATTTCCATTTACATACCTAGTTATCCCTTTCTTTGTTGGGGCAAACATAAAAAATTATTGGGTTGCCATAATTGAAAGAATCAAAAGTAGGGTTTCTACTTGGAAGGCAAGATGGATTTCATTATCGAGTAGGATCCTAATCATTATGAAAATTTTATCTGCAATTCCCAATTACTATATTTTGGTCCTCAAGGCTCCTGCTTCAGTGTTTCATCAAATTGAATAAAATATTAGAGAATTTATTTGGAAAGGAAATATGATAGATGAGAAAAAGCTACCTCTTGTATCCCTAAAAGACATGGCTCGAGGTAAAATAATTGGAGGTGTAGGTATTCATGATTTAGCATATAGGAATAAATCCTTTGGAGGGAAAATTGTATGATAGATATATAACAAGCTAGATTCCAAGTGGTGCTAAATAATGAAAGAAAAATACTTGGATAACAAGAATTCGACTCAAATTTTTTCTATTCTAGATCCTCCCAAAGGCTCTACTATTTGGAATTCTATGCTATCTTCAAGGGACTTAGTTTGTAAATTTGTTTCTTGGGAAGTGCATAATGGTGATATTATTAAATTCTAGGTAGATTCCTAGAATGGACTACCTCCTTTGAGTAAATTAGATTATCTTTTAGAAGCCATGAACATCATAGTGGACTGTTGGGGGACCCAAGTTTTTAGATTATGTTTCTTCTATTGAAATGTTATGAGGAAAGGTGATTTGGAAATACCCCTGTGATCTTCCTCTTAATGGACAATAGCTCTAACATCTTCTCTAAAGATAATTCTATCAATCTAATTGTAAAGATGAGCTAATTTGGGTACCTTCAAAAGAAGAATATGAAACAATAGACCCAATGTTATTAAAGTGTAATTTTTCTCATAACTATTGGTCCTTTGTTTTGAAGAAGTTAAATTTTTCTCTGTCATTGCCTAACAACCTGTGGGATCTATTTGAATCATGGCCAGTACTTTATTCAAGCTCATTTTTTACTTTCTTATGGAAATGTGTTCCTATAGCTATGGTGTGGGAAATCTGGTGGGAGAGGAACAAATAAATATTTCAACAAGAATCCTCTGTTCTATCCACAATTCTTGAGGGCTTAAAGAAATTAATCTATGAGATAGTCAATTCTAGCACTTTCTAACATTAGATGTAATCACTATTTTTATCCTTGGGATAGTAATGTAGTAAAGGAATGAAAAATAATTTTTATCCCTATAGGTACCTGTGCCTAATTGGAAGTCTAATCACATAATTGACAGATCTCTTTTTAAATGACACCCCCTTCATAGAACTTCCTAAAACTTAACTTTGAAGGATCCTATAGAGGTAACCCAGGTAAGTCTGCTATTGGTATCTTTATAAGAGATTGGCTAGGGAAAATGAAAATAATTAAGGCTGCCCGTATACCTTCAGGTACAAATAATTTTGGAGAATCTCATGCACTTCTTACAATTCTTGTAATGGAAAAAAGAGAAGGTATTTCAAAAATAAATTTAGAAGGGGACTAAATGGTTATTTTTAATGCATGTATCACTCGATCATCTTCAAATTGGAAAATTGCATATATAATGCAAAAATATGCAACCTAATTGATTCTTTTCAGAACACTATATTTCACATACTCTTAGGGAAGGAAACAATGATCTATAAACTTCCTATGATGAATTGCTTAATTTTTAGATTCATCAAGATACAGATTTAAAATGAAGATAGAAACTAACGTTGCTTGTGAACTAAGCAAATAATTCTTAGAAATGCATAAAATAGCTAAGTAGACAAAAACATGCATCAGAAAAGAATAAGAGACAAAGGATTTGATTTCGGAGTTTACCAGACTTTGGCTACATCTCCAGATCTGCAAACATGCAAGATCGATGCCATTATTATGATGCAAAGCTCTTACGTCACCATGGTCTTCCATGGAGTTACAATCTTCTTCCCACTTCCACACTGCAATGACAGGAACTTGCTAGCAAATGTTTGTGCCTATCTCCATTGCCATGTTTTACAATGGTAAGCAATAACAATGCAACTCTCTCTCAATGGGCATTAAGCCTTTACAATAACAACATAAAGTCATGTAAAATACTCTCAAGAAAATTTGAATTTTTTGTCTCATATTATGAGACCACTTAATTTCCTAGAGCATTCTCTCCCAAATTCTCCTTTCGAGAATTACAAAGACTTATCAAATCTCATTATTCCTCCCAAGTTCATCGAGTCTCCTTTTTATATTACAATTTTACCCAACTTAGTGAGTAACCAATTGATTTTATATAATATCCTCACATCTCCTATATTAACCTCTTTTCCTAATTAAATCCATTGTATTTTTGGATTTACTAATGTTTGAATGGATCATATTAGTTTGAGCACATTTATGGTTAATGAAGATATGGGATTCAACTCCTACATAACTCACCATCCAATGCTAAATAGAACATCCACCACTTGTAATCCCAAACAGTTGGTTGAGGATGAAAATAGATTTTGGTGGTTTTGTTTTCAACTCCCACTAAGGTAATTTTTGTCTTGTAGCGGATTTTTTCTTATATTCATTAAATCACATGGCAAAACATAGCTTCCACCAATAGCAAACAAGGAAATGAGAGTGGTAAAATTGTAGAAAAGAAAATATTAAGAAAGAGGAGGTTTTCCGTTCAAACCTCACCATTTATTTTACTTCAACCAACAACAATATGAGGTGCCACATGGAAAAAGATTATTTGTCTATCATTGGCACATGTCCCACTTTTATTGGATCAGATTGCATTGCCACACCACTATATTGATCACTCAAAATGCAATGTCATCATGAGCTTGCCACATGTTAATTTTGACTACCATATCACCATTAAATGCCATGTGTCACTCTAGGATTGGGTGAAGATGCTGACTAGGATGTTGATATCAGCACTTGTCCACCTGATCAACTCCCTAGGTAACTTCAAACGAGCATAAATTCCACATATGATCTTCATTTTTGATGAAATGAATGCTGTTGGAAGGCTCCCGATGAGTTCTTTAATTTGAAACCCATTGTTGACCACTTTTGAGATCTTCAAATTTCACCTTTTTGGTCAACCTCTGCTATACCTATTTGACCAAACCTTTGACCAAGCATACCTTGAGCAAATAGACTTTTGACATGCTTCAAGTTGTGTCAAGAACATTCTCCATGCTCTATACACTGATTCCAATCTTGGGAGATTTTGAGTGGGTGAAATTTTTTAGGTCTTCAAAATCCACCTGGATCATTCCTCCCCACTAAAGGAACTTTTGGACCTCCAAAAGGTTATTAATTAGACTCTAAGTGAGAGAAACACATTCCCACTGTCTAGTATCTGTCCACCTCATTTGTGCACCTGTTTCACCAAAAAGCTTTGCAATAATTATGAAAACTACAATCACATTGCTACCCATTTTGGATTTCCCCACTTCTTTTTGTATTCATTACATGAGCTACTATCCATGTACAATACATTAGCAACACTAACAAATACAAAGATGATAATGAAAATGATCTAACAATACTTTTGATCCTCTTAATAGGTTTCCATGAAAAATCCTCATGTTGCGGTGTTGATGACCCCTGAAACAAATGATGGTTAGGCATACAAGAAACTACATCATTTTCATGCTTCAAATCACCTTGTTTTCCCACCTTTGCAAACATGAGTGAATAAGGTTTTCTCACATAAATGAGCCTCTTCATTTGCCCAATGTTCACCAACAAAGAATCAACTGCAATGTTCTTTGTGTCCTTATTTGGATGAAGCTTTGGATGAGCTTCCAACAATGAGCTTCTTGATGTCCACCTTTCTTGTAATAAGAGAAAGGTGTTTTCAACATCCAACCTTTCTTTCCCTTCTCTTTCTTCTGAATAGGAGATGGGTCTTGATGCACTATCTCTATACTAAATGACTTGACCTTCCTATAAAAAGCCATTCTTTTCCAACACTTGGCAACACTATGGTTATTCAACCAACAAAATGTGCATGGTTTTCTAAACCATAAACTTTCTACATTGCCAATATTCTTATAATCAAAAGAAACATTGGAATTACAAGGCTTTCTATACCTTTCATTGTCACCCTTGGTGGATGCATGCCACAAAGAATCTTTGTTCACACTTCTCTTGGACATCTTGCATGTGTCACCACTGTTTGAAGATGATGTTTCATTGCCTCTCATAGATTGTTCTTGAGATGGTTCTTCTTTTAGAGAATTATTTACATCCACTACATGTGAGCATTCTCTTTCACCAACCCCTAATCTTGCATAGAGAGGTCTAACTTCCACCTTCACAGGTTCAACCATAACTTATTCATGAATTCCAAGGCCCTTTCCTTTGTTTCCCATCTTGGTTGACAACCTCAATCCAACATTAAATGAGATTGTTTCTGAGAATCACCAAGAGAACTAAGAAGAGAATAAGAAGAATGAGGAGATTTCACCGATTCTTCATCTTTAGCCTCCTTCAAGAATACTTCTTTTTCATACTTCCATTCCTCGTATATCTCATCAACCTTGGCTTTCATCACCATGAAGGCCTCGTAAAATTTTGCATCAAAGACAAATGGAAATTGATTTTCCTTAAGTGAAGACATGTTGCCTCACTTTGCTTGAATTTGCTCCAAGTATCTCACAACCTTCAACTCGTCAGACTAGCTCTGATACCAAACTTGATCTGTAAACCTACTATGATGAATCACTTAATTTTTAGATTCACCAAGATATGAATTTAAATTGAATATTGAAACTGACGTTTCTTGTGAACTAAGAAAATAATTCTTAGAAATGCATAAAATGGCTAAGTAGACAAAAACATGCATCAGAAAGAATAATAGACAAAGGATTTGATTTCAGAGTTCACCAGACACTAGCTACGTCTCTAGATCTGCAAATACGCAAGATCGATGCCATTATTATGATGCAAAGCTCTTATGTCACCATGGTCTTCCATGGAGTTACAATCTTCTTCCTGCTTCCACACTACAATGACAGGAACTTGCTAGCAACATGTTTGTGCCTAGCTCCTTCACCAAGTTTTACAATGCTAAGAATTAAAACTACAACTCTCTCTCAATGGGCATTAAGCCTTTGCAATAACGACATAAAGTTGTGTAAAATACTCTCAAGAAAATTCTAAATTTTTATCTCATATTATGAGACCACTTAATTTCCTACAGCATTCTCTCCCAAATTCTCCTTTCGAGAATTACAAAGACTTATCAAATCTCATTATTCCTCCTAGGCTCATCAAGTATCCTTTTTATATTAAAATTTTACACAATTTAGTGAGTAACCAATTGATTTTATATGATATCCTCATATCTCCTATATTAACCTCTTTTCCTAATTAAATCCATTGTATTTTTGGATTTACTAATGTTTAAATGGCTGATATTAATTTGAGCACATTTATGGTTAATGAAGATAGGGGATTCGGCTCCTACATAACTCACCATCCAATGCTAAATAGTGAAGAGCACACAATTATACTGAGAGGGGGGGTGAATCAGTATAATAACCTTTTTTTAATTTAAAAACTTTTATTCAATGATAACTTCAATTACTCAAATAAACAATTATGCACATGAACACAATATTTACATGGAAACCCAATATGGGAGAAAACCACAAAATAATTTTCTTTTATATAATATTGTTCTTTTACAATGTTTTGTAGGCACCAACCTACTAGAGGCTCCAACCCCTATGTTTATGAGCACCGACTCACTAGAAGCACCAACTCCCACACTTCGCAGGCACCGACCTACTGGAAGCACCAACTCCCCCTATCCGGATTCTGAGCACCAACTCACTGATTTCAAAACTTTCTTCCACCGTGATACTGTTGCTTTCTTCAACTGATGATGGATGCAATTTAATCCCTTTAGTCAGCTAATAACTCTCCTTTTTTCATCTTCAAAATAATACCTTTATAACTGTAAATGCATTATATATATATATATATATATATATATATATATATATATATATATATATATATATATATATATATATATATATATATATATATATATATATATATATATATAATATATATATATATATATATATATATATATATATATATCAGATTAAAATCTGAATATATAATTATTTAATTCTTTATTTTTATCATATTTACTGCTCTTCTCTTTTCTCTTTCACTTGCTGACTTATACTTATTTCAAAATAAGATTGAATATATATATATATATTCATATTATTGAATGAAGCATTATGTCTCTTTATAAAAAACATGACTTTTCAATAAAAAAGGTGTCTCTTTTTAAAATTAATTAATCATTCTTTAATAAAAATTCAATAATATTGCTGACTATATCACTTATTAAATATTTTAATCCCTCTTTAAACCTTCGATAATAACATCATCCTTTACTGTTTGTAAAATAACTTTGACTGCAGACTTTAACCTTTTTAAAACCTCTTTTATATATCTTCGATACTATATAATATTCAGACATTTATATCTGTATAAACGTTAACTTCTGTAGACATTTATCGCATCTTTTAATATGCCGTCAACATATAATTGTTAACGCTGCATTTCATTTGCCGTTCTCTATTTTATTATATACCATCAACATGTTGCATATTTAGTTCTTCTTCGATAATATATATATGTTGTGTGTGTATAAATATTTGTCTTTTTACTTTGTCGTGTTCCATTTGCTGATAGTCATTTTTGTTAAATTTTCATTGTATATAATAGTTGCTTTCAGCACTTCCTTCGTTTGTTGATGTCTTCTTTTATCTATCAATGTCTTTACATGCTAATTAATTCTGATAACATAGGCGCTGCTATGTTGTTTGTATATCGCACCATATTAAATAATCTGCTTCATAAATTAATTGCAAGTTAGTTGCTTCTGAAATTAGTCGACCATGTTTCTTATTGAGTTAGCCATGTAATTCTGCTTCCATCAAAGTCAACGTCTTTCAATACTCAGGTCGCTGCTTTTATTTATTTATGTTTATTCTTTGCCTATTAATAATCATGCAGAACATAGTTGCTACTTAAGAGACTTGTTGATTACTGTGTTAGAGGCATATTAATCACGTATCCATTTTCTTCTTGTATACACTCCAAGTATAAGTTCTTTTACCAAAGTAGCATCACTATCTATAGATAGAACTTTCAACTATGATTAGTGATAAAATTGCTTAGAAATGTGATCTCTTACTAATAATCGCTGACCCACATTCTATTTTTTAATGTGGCTTAGACTAACACTTTACATTACTATATACATGAATCACTCCTCATGGATTGCTGCTTATACATAGTGGTTCTGTATATTTCTTCTTATCATCAATGCCAATTCTA